>PYHX02000495.1:8332172-8363874 GCA_004302925.2 Cochliomyia hominivorax | reverse complement strand
ATCGTTTGCAAGTGAATAAATTGTTAACAATTAATACAGATAATCATCGATTATGAATGTAAAAAAGAAGAATAAAAGAGAAAACAATATTTCACTTTAAATTGTGTGACAAAACTAATTTGCAATTAAAACTCCCTAAAAAACACCTACCGAGATATAAACATAAAAATCAGGGTCACTCTCTCTCCCACATACCGAATATGTAGCGAACAGCTCTAACTCTAACTAGAAGAGACAACAACGGTTAATATAACATAATTAACCATGGACTCAAACCCATATAAAATGGACAACAAAACTATGACAATATGTGGAATGGAAGAATGGACAGTTAATGGTTAAAACCAATAATGAACCCAAAAATAAAAAAAAAAAAATAGGAGAAAAGATAGAAAACAAAAAATAAAACATATCACAGCAGTATGTAATTAGTTAAACAATGACAACTATTAATTAGTATAACGACCTCAATTAACGATGCTAATAATCATCAAACATTGACATTCAAGCTAACACTTATACACACACACATACACAGCCACATAAACTCAGTTAGTATTTAGTTAGTGTGTCCTTTAACTAACAAATAAAGTATGAGTGAGTGAGTGAGTGTGAGTGCGAGTGAAAGTCCTTTAACAACATTTTAAAACATGACTTTAAAAATTTAATTTGTTGCATTAAACCGTAAACTAATAAACCACACAACATGACAAATTTTTATTACATTATTGATTTCATTCTCTTGGTTTTTGCACACAATAACAAAAAAAAAGACTGAAATGTCTGTATTTATAGAAATGACCTTGACTATAAAATGTCTCTATCTGCTAAACACTTTATCAGCTGTTAAATTGTTTAACCTTAAGAAAGTGTTGATGCAAAGTCCAAATTTTAAACTGAAATTAATATCTTGTGGTTCACCCCAACGAGGAGAGAAACATTTTAACCTTCATGCTTTATCTTTTATTTTATTCCTTTTTTTTTGTAATCTAAAGGATTTTTTCTCTTTTTGTTAAAATGTCATGTGTTTTTAATTTTAATTTGATGAATTAATTTCGTTTTGTTATCGATCTGTTAAGGGTTTTTGTCCTGCCCCATTGTGATTTTGTCAATGACTGTAGATTTTGAAGGTTGTTAAAGTGGTTTAAACAAAAAATGGATTTTAGTTAGTGACAATACACTGACTTATAAATTACATATGGCTCATTTGCTGCAAAATAGTCATAAGTCGCTAGTTTCATGTTAGTGTACATTGAAGATTTCAAGTTTTGTTAAATATTTTTTAAAATAAACGATATATCGAAATTCGATTGATTAAAATGATCAAAATTATAATAAATTTATTTCCATAAATTTTGAGGTTATCTCAGATTTTTTTAAAGCACCGAAGTTGCTGATTTTAACTAGCAAACTGTTTAGGATAATTATAAAAAATCGGACCTAAATTAATTGAATTCGGATTATTAATGTCACCGTTAAAGTGTTCCGACGGACAGACAGGTGGACCCAACTACATCGCCTCAGATTTCTATATGATGCAATGAAAATATAATTGATGGGGTTTTAGATTTATCCTTCTTAGCATTCCACACCGAATAACTTATTCAATATACTCTTTATCACCACTTGCGATGGTGGTCAGTATTGAAACGAAAAATACTTTAAAGAACTTTAATATTTCCAAAATAGTTCATCACATTTAGGACATTTTTTCAGGATAAAAAAAACTACTTTAATTTATTTCGAATAATAAGTTTAAATATGAGTCTGCAAAAACAGACAAACGAATATTGATAAATTGACTTATTATCCTTCTTGGTCCTCTTCGCACTTGCGTAAAGCGTTATGAAACTTTATTCAAAATATTGTCTAATTCTTGGGTCTCATTGGTAGCAAATAGATTTCACATCCGGCTTTGAGAGAAAGAATGAAACAAAATGATATCAGAGATCAGCGCATGGAGCAAATAATAGCTGGAAAAGCCAGGATTTGTGCTATAAATCGAATAAGGAAAGGGTTCACATTCACTGTTTTCCGAATAGCTATGATGGTGGCTAATTGCCTTCTTGGTTTAATGAATATTCTGGTAACATTCGTTGATTCTCCAAACGTGTTAACATGATCCTTTTTTAAGAGGGCATATTACTGAACATTCTTTTCCACATCATGCAAAGCATTACCTTGTTGTTGTGGCTATTCAAGCATCATTTCCGATGCGATACAAAATCTCTTTCGACATCTGAAGACTTCAAATCATATCAACGCTTTGTTTTCTTTGGTGCATATTGACGTAAGGTTCAGTTAGCAGCCGGTAACCCTAAAACAGTTAAACCGTTAACCTTAAAATCATTATGCCTCAATATTGACCATTATTACAATGACTGAAGAGACCGATTCATTTTACATTCTCCCCACAACACTAAATCCACCTGCTCAACTATTATCTCGACACCCAACACTGCATCAAATGCAGCCTCTGGCAGATATGTTTTTCAGCTTCCACCAAATCAATTATAGTGGCGACAGCCATAAACTATCTGGTCAAATTTTAATAAATTCGGATAATTTTTATAGAATAAACATGTGAAATAAACACATACACACAGAAAAAAACATAGTTGATTTAAGATTAACACGATTGTTTTTATACAGTTTAAATTAAACGTGGTGAATTAATAGAGAATATTTTCGAAATTAATATAAACAAGCAAGAATTCTATATTCGACTATGCGGAACCTTCAATACCTTTCACCACAAATTCGTGTGAAGTAAATACGTTATGTTTCGTACATGTACACATGCACTTAAGTAGAAAGTCATAAATTAGTAATATTTTGGCTTTAACCATTTTTCTACTAAACCGATTTTGATAATTATTGGAATGGTTATGAAGTACATATAGCTTTATATTACAGAAAAATTCCATTCTAATGTGTCGATTTATAATTGACAATTTTACGTAAGATTTTTGTTTCGGTGTACTCAGGCCAAATTTCATTTAACTCTGTCAAATATTGTGGTTGTGAACGTGCTAATAATAGACAGACTGACGGACATAGCTAAATCGACTTAGATTTTAATTTGATGGAAGAATATATATATAAATTATGGGGTCTGAGATGATTCCTTCTTAGCGTTGCACATGGAATGGCCAAGTTAATATACCCTCTTCACAACTCTTGGTGATGGAGGGTATAAAAACTATAGTCAAATATTTAATACCCATTTTTGAAAAAAAGTTCGATTCAGAAAAGGTCTCATCGGTTATGAAAAAACTAAGCCATACAGATTTACTTCCTTTAATGAATTGTTGTTCAGAGTGTATACATCTTTCATATGCATATATATTTTTGGAAAATAGTTCCACAAAATCGATTCTTTTTCTATATCAAATATATTTCGATATATTTTATTTTAATATATAAATTATTTAACAACCCCTTGATGAAAAAAATGAAACAAAATTTAAATTTAGTCAGTCCTCATGTTAGAACTTTTATTTCATGGACTCTTTTTTTTAATGTCTTTTTTTCGCAGTACAACACTTGAATACGTTACAATAACGATAATACAACTGATTGTAATCTTGTGTGCCTCTCTTGTGATACATTTGTTGTTTGTGTTGTTGTTGTCGATGCTACTGCTGTTAATACAAAGGGATGACATTTAAAGCCGTTCAAAATGACAGCAGCCGAATGTGATGCACACGTTTGTTTTTATTTATTACCGTTTTATATAAAAAATAATCGGAAACAAAAGAAGAAAGAGTATAATATTCAAAATGGCGTCATTAATTTAAGATGAAAATGAAAAAATATATATTTATTATATCAAATTTCATGATCTAAGGGTTTGTTGTTTGTGTTTGGCTATAGATTTTCTTGGGAAAAGCTTGACAGGAATAGAAATATTGAAAATGATAAAAAAAATCAAAGGATGCATATGATGTGAAAATGAGTGTCAGTTTTTTATAAAATATAATGCAAATTTTGAAAAATGGTGGAGATCTTTTTACATTCTTTTTATTTTCTATAATTTCTTTAGATAAATTTCAAATTTCATTTTTTTGATTGATTTTTTTCTGTCATTAAAGTGTAAATGTAAGGATCATGAGTATGCTGTTTATTCATCAATCATGTCATGAATTTTAGTATACAGTTACTTTTGTTTAGTTCAAAACGTCGCATTCCAGAAATTTTTTAAATAGCATAAAATTGGGAGTCATACGAAAAGAAGTAAAATCAACGTTGAACATAGTTGATTTTATACAATATTATTTTTTTTATTTAGCTTAAATTAAATGTTTTTAAGATGTTGGAAAATTATTATTCTATATATAAGAAAAATATTTTTTAATTAATTTTTAGTAGCAAAATGCAATTATTAGTAATCAATGTTGAATTAACATGTTTTTTATGTTATAAGTGAAAAGTGTTAGGTTATGTCTGTTTTAATTAAATTTACATTGATTTTTTTTCAATGGAAATACTTTTCAAAATACCATATTCCGTTGAAATTTGTCCCCTTCATCACTAGCGATGTTTCCGGCTATCCAAATACACGTAAATATTTCGGGGCCTGCGGTGGATAGCGCAGTAGATATATGGTAGGCACTACTTCGCTTAACATCAATATGTTTCAAATATGTGATTAGGAAATGTGAGGCATAGCGATTCACGTGTTATGTGTTCGTGGTTCTTGTGTCGCTTATGTCCGTAACTAGTTTCCGGATTTTTGAAACGTTATTTGCTGCTCGTTACTTCCGTCATCTAATTTGCTACGCTTTCTTTTTCGTCACTTATATTTTGCCCATTCTTGGTGCCAAACCATGTTACCAAAGCCTCTTCTGTGAGGGCGCTGTTCAATTTTAGTCTTGTTGTTTGTGTATATTTGTTTGGACCACCAATCCCAATTTGTTTTCAACTTCATGTTGGTTAAGATGTCGGACCGGAGACTTCTGGTACCACTAGAGTCATGTGCTCCTAAAACTTCGGTTCTAGCCTGACAGTTGGCATCATGATAACTGTGGCTCAATCCAAAATCGCGTGAAGAGTCTAAATCATTAGGTTCGGTGTGAAGTTACCTTTTCAATTGGGTCCTGTGACCTAAACATCGTTAAGGATTCACTCCAAACCAGGGGAAAAAGGAGTAGACCTCAAGATTGTTTACATAATTGATAGATTTCTTTGATTTTCATTCTTCTAAAATAATTTTATTTCAAGTCACAATTTTGAACCAAAATTCACTAAAGAATAAATTTGCCTTCAAAATCATTCACGATTAAATTTTTTTAAATCTTGAAAAATTTTCGGATCCAAAATATTTCTATTTCGTTTGTTAACTGTAAAAGAAGTTTTTTGTTAATAAAAAGTCTTTTAAAAAATTTATGTTTTTATGTAAAAATATATTTTATTTAATAGATTTTTCATTTTTTCATAAATTGTCAACTATTTTTTTTTAATTTTTTTTAATTTTTTAAACTTAACTTAATTATAAAATTAATAATAATAAATTTAAAATCGTTTTTAAAGTATTTACAAAAATTATTTAAAAAAGAAATTATTAATTAAAAAAAGAAATTTCCCTATGGGATATTTATGTTCCTTTGAGCAAATACGTTAAACAATTTTTAAATTAATAAAATCGTTAATTGCATCTTTTACACTTAAAAAAAAAACTAATAATTAAAATTGAGTTTCATATCTCTAAAATACTAATCAACGATGAAATAAGAATTTCTAAAATATAAAATCGTAGGACGGACTATTGCTGCGACAATGAAAACGAACTCTGCGTACGATTTTATGAGTCGAGCATAAAAATTCGCCGGAATCCTTTAATTTTGGAGAATTTTATTGAAGAAGACCATTAGCAATAATCCACTGAGGAAGGAGGAGGAAGTAGGTCTCATGAAGTCATCCAGGGAATTTCTTTTTTTCTTTTACTTAACACTATATCACAAGCATATCAAGTTTGTTTTTGGTGTGGCGGGGTATTTTCTTGGAGTGAGAGTTTAGGAGCTGCTACTTTTTTCCAGGTTTTTGTTTTTTTTTTTGTTTTGCTTCTTATCACAATTTTTTGTTTAGGAGATTCACTTAGAAAACTCCTTGTTTGTTATTTTTGTTGTGTTGGTAATATTTCAGTGTCCATGAAAAATTTGTATTGATGATTTGCCGTCGGCTTTTTGTCTCATACAACAAATTTTCCATTTTTGTTTCACACTTTTCAAATATTAACCTCGATTGCTGAACCAGCGCTTTTCTAAGATAACTGAATCCATCAGTTGCAGTATTTGGGTTTTGTTCTAGTGTCCGCTAGCGCTGCCGCTTTCGTTGGCCATTAGAATACGTTTCCATGCCAATTCCTTGGCAAGCCGTAAGAGAAGATAAGCAATGACGACATCTGGCGCCAAATTAACTTCTCAGTATGGACGCCACACGGTTTTCTGGGCATTGGTGGCTGTCTTTAGTTTGGTAGCAGCTGGGAGTGTAGTTTCGGGTGATGAGTGACGAGAATGTTGTGATGATGATTCATGGAAAAGGGTTTCATGGAGGAGGGAGCTTTCAATTCACATCTGTTGCGGGCTGGTAAATTAATCATTTGAGTTGGTGAGGAGCGTGTAGAATCAATGGATTTATCCAAATCTTCTGTGGAACCGTTAAGACTGGGAACTTGAGGACGCAAGATGGGTACAAAGGCAGATTTAACCACATCGATTTGTTCATCATCTGAGTCAGCATCAGAGGCAGATTGCTCATGTAAAGAGTTCGTTTCTACAGAGGTATTGAACTTATTGTTGAGAGCTTGATGCGTAGGTGAAGATGAAGAAGGTCTGGATGAAGCAGGGCTGATGTGAGCAGGACTAATGTGTTCGGTGGAAGAATGAGAACCCAAAGAAGTGTTATGCAAGTGATTGGGACGAGCTCTTAAACCAGCCAAATTGTAGGGATGGAAGGCATGAGGATGAGCTGCCTTTTGATGAGGATGCAATAAATCAGGATGAGCTTGGGCAGCAGCAGCAGCGGCGGCAGCAGCCACAGGATTGAAGGGGAACTGAGGCATGCTGTAGGTAGAACCAGGAGGAGAAGGAATAATACTGGCAGCATTAACAGCGGGAGCACCAGCTGGCGGTGGTGTAATTTGACTGGGATGATGATAATCAGTAGGAGAAGCAGCCGCTGAGGATGGTGGCACTACAGTTTGGCCATTTGGCAAAGGAGAAGTCTTAGCCAAAGCAGGATGATGGACAGCTGCAGCAGCAGCTTGATGGCGGAAGTAATCAGCATAGCCGTAGGTCATATAGGCAGCATCTAACCAAGCAGGATTTAACATGAATGGATTGAATGCTCCTGGATGAGGATAACCATAGCCTAAAATGAAAATAAACAAAAACAAATCATAAGTATAACAGTTCACAAAAATATAACAGGAAAGAAACTAAAGAGTTTAAATGAAGGAAACTTAAAAAGGAAACATTTGAAAATCTCTGGAAGAGATTTTTCTCAAATGTTTGTGATTTTTTAAAGAACAAAAAAATTAAAACAAACTAAAAACTTACTTTGCTTACTTCTTGGCTCCCGAGGACCATCAACGGTCACCTTAATGGCTTTGGTGTATGAAGCAATTTGTACAGGATACGTAGCAATGGTAATGGTTAAAGTGAATGATTTGCCACGTCCTGAACGACCAACAAAACGTAAATCATTAAATTTGGCTACTTGATTCTTCATGATGGCAGTGCTGTTGCGCAATTCGCCGCAGTAGTTTTCATCATTGCCACACTTGATGGTGACCAAAGTACCATCGGGCACATCATCCAAAGCAATCACTTTGAAAGCACCAGGCAAAGATTTATTGGAACGCCAGTGATTGGGTAAAGCACTGCATAAGATGGATGGAGAACCAGTTTGGGCCAATTCACCGTGATATTCTTGCAACATTTCGTGGAGGCTGGCAAACATATCAGTCATAGAGCTGGGCATTTTGGCGGCATTCGAAGTAGTATCGGGTGTTGAGGAACCAGTTGAGCTGGCTGAGTTTGTGTTGTTATTATTGTTGGTGGGCATGGCTTGGGCGGGAGTAGCAACCATAGTGGGACCAGCAGGCAAATGCATATTTAAGTTCGTTGTTGGTTTTTTAATAAAAATTTAAATAATCCAATTAAAGTTGTTTATCTGGTAATCCTTAAGGGTTTTTTGTCGTTAATAATACGATCTTTACACTTTAAGCGTTTAAGCGAGACTAATGTTTAAAATTCAAGCACTTTTTCGTTTAACTCTCTTTTGAGTTTTTTTATTTCTTTATATTTTCTTTTTCAATATTTTTTATTTTCGTTTACACTTTTTTATTATTTTTTAAGGTTATAATTTTCTTTAATTATCCGTTTTTGGGTTTCAAAATTTTCTTTTTTCTCGTTATATTTGTGCGTCGTTAAATAATTTTTCTTTCGTTACGTTTTTCTTTTAGATTTTAAAATTGTTGTTTTTGTTATTTAAAAAGGAAAAGTAAAACGTTTTTTTCTTAATTATTTTGGTTTTTCTAAATGTGTTCTTAACACGTTCAAGTCGCTGAGTGAACTGACTCTCTGCAACGATCATCAGCAGTATTTGAAGTAAAAATGTGAATCGCTTTATGGGTCGTACGGTTGTTGGTTGGTTAAGAGTATAAAAATTTATTATTGTACGACCCCTTATGCACATACACAAACACGCACACTAGAACACAAATTAAGGGTGCAGGCAGGCAGACAAACTCAAAATACACGCACACACACACACTCACACAGACACAAATACAGGCCAAACCATAAAGCAAGCAGGTATCAAGCAACCACCATTGCCACAACAACAACCACACAAAAAAATTTCCCATTTTTCCATTGTGGTATATAGACGACACCAACAACAACAACTACAACAAATACATAGCACAATAACAACAACTCTCACATAAGAAGGGAAAAATATTATAAACATTTTTTCCATCCGTCTTCAAACACTCAACATTCTGCTACACACAACACAAACTTGCCACAATCAACAGCAGCAACAACAACAACAACATTGCGATATCAAATGGGGAGAAAAATAAAAATTACAATAAACAACAACAAGAACTCAAAAGAAAAAATTCAATTGTTGGAAATAATTTTTTCTTTTCAAAATATAAAAATTGTTCTCCCAAGTTCTAAGAGAGCGAGAGCATGGAATTTTATAGTGAAACAATATTTTTACTCAACATGGGGTTGGGTTCCATTCAAAAAAAAAAAATAATAATAAAATAAAAAAGAAATGGATAAATAAATTTCAGCGCTTTTTTTATCAAAAATGAAAAAAAAAAATATCAGAAAAAATTTGTATTTTTTTCGAAAGAGCAGGTCATAAACAAAATATTAAGCTCCTGCCAAAACAGGATTCACCAGCCTATTGAGTATTGTGCGTATTCCTTCACAGCAGTAGGCCTAAAGTTGGAAAAAAAATATTTCTGTGACATTTTAAAGCTAAAATAGGAACTTAAAATGATTTTTAAACCCCAAAATGATATTTTTATTATAATTTTAAAAAAGGTACATTATTTAGATTTAATGTGATATTAAACACTTGCTGTTCCTTAATTTATGTTAGAGATAATGTTTCATCATTATCAACTAATATTGCTCCCAAGAGAGTAAAACCAGATAACATTTGTTGAATAATTTTTGGAGTTCTTTAAGGGAAATACAAGCATAACTACTTGAAGATATTTGAATAACCATTTTCCGGTTAAAAAAAATTGATCACACAAGGACGTTTTAGTGATCTTTCTCAAGTTATTTGTTTTGTTATGATATTAATTCACTGTAATTGTCAATAGATTACATGATAATCAAGAAATTTTATAGTCTTTTACAAACATTTAACATATAAAGATTTAAAAATAATTAAAGAGTTATTGATCTTACTTTGATCCTTTAGTGATCATTTCAAAGTTTTCTTTTGTGATCATCTTAATTCGATTTCATAATATTCTGTCTGATATATTTCCCATTTAACTGATCCTTGTGATCATTTCAATCAACAAATTATAAAAATTTTTAAGATCAGGTTTTTGATCACCTTCTTTTAATCCTCAAAAAAACATATAAATACTTTAATGCCACAATTTAAAATCATATTGACTATTAGCTATATTCATTTCTATTTATAGTGTTATAATTTTCAACCCGTTTTTAAATCTCAAGATTTTAATTTAATCTTAACCAAAATCTATGATCAAATTCATTTACAAAACAAAAGATCCTGAGTCAGGATTCCTGACAATAAAGGGAAATGAATTAAAGTCTGATTATCTAGTGGACTACAGAAAAGTCACATATGATCATTTACATTGATCGTGAATGATAAATAATGATCATTGCAATTTTGTATATATTTTAAATCATTATACTAATAATACTAAGTTGATTATCTAGTAAACTACCGAAAAATCATCTATGATGAAACTCAATTACAGATAAGAGTTACTACACTGATCGTACTAAGAAATGATGATCATTTTAATTACTTATATAGTTTCTTAAAACATTATTCCTGACAATAAAGTAAAGGAAAAAATTAGGTCTGATTATCCATGAACTACTGAAAAATCAACTTTAATCAAACTCGACATAAAATTAAAATTTTACACTGATCGTGACTTATAAATTATAATAATTTTAATTATTTATATATTTTTTACATCATTAATCTGTTTAATTTCCGTAAAAATTTTCCTTTTCAAATCCTTAGACATTTTTTTAATCTTAACCAAAATCTGTGATCAAATTAATTTAGTAATCAATTGATCTTGTCAGTAAAATTAAAGGAAAAAGTCTTGATTTAAAATTTTACAAAATCTAAGATAATTTTTATTTAATCTAAAGCTAAAAGTCAAGCAACAGAAATTACTATTATAATCTAAGATAAAAATTTTACCTTGATCGCACTGATTATGATAAATTTTTAAAGATCAAGTTGATAAACAGAGATCACATTAAAACCAAAAAAATAAGACAGTTTTGAGATGAAATCTTAATGACAATGAATGATCAATTATTTTAACTTATATAAATTATAAATTTTCATTAAGTTAACAAAATGATCCTGTCAAACTTTATCCACAATAAAAGTGATCAAACAATATTGCGAATTTTGCAAATTTAATAAATGAAATGATAAATATTTAAACGAACTTAATCCAGAGATTTTATTTAATCGAGGAAGTCCTGATCGCTCCAATTTAAAAACTTAAAAGCAGTAAAAGTGAACTTATCATGCTTTTTTCAATGATGCTGATAAATAACACAAAATTTCGATCAACGACGATCATCTTCCTTCTATATAATATCCAAATTAATCTTGCCAATTCTATCCTTAGTAAACTCGATCATGGTATATTGCAACAACAATCATAAAATGCTTTTTAAGTTAAATCTAGAAATTGTTTTAATTTGAACTGAAGGAAATTTTGAAAAATACGAAAATTGGATCGTGGTAATATTATGTAGATTTAAAATATGATCTTAAGAAAATGTCAAATTATATTTTAAATAGAGGATCACTGGAAATAATGCACATATTGTTTAAGCTAATTAAATTTTAGTAGGATCTTATGAGGAAATGTGAAAGGATCATTGGAAAATAATTAGTAAATAAAAAATAGACGATTAATTGAAATGATCATGATGATGAAATAATCACTGTAAACAAAATTCAAATGGACTGCGTTTTTAATCGATTAAAAAGTTTGTTGAAATATCTTCACAAAAGATCACGACGTTTTAGTACAATGAGAATAACCGCCAGTATATGTGATTGATCGATTTGAGATCAGTAAAACGCATCCAGATTTTAATTGCAAACAAATTTCAAGTTTTAATAAAATAAGTGATTTCTATGAAACGCCAAAAATATATTTAATTTATTGGACAAGTCATTCGAACTGATTTCACAAATAAGTTTATTAAATTTTTACCAATTTTAAGTGATCGTTGTGAAGATCTCTATATGAAAAGCATTTCTTAAGCAAATAAAATTGTAGGTTGTGAGAAAATTATCATCGGGTCTATGGCTTTTAAAAAATATTATTTTAATAAGTTTGGTTTAAATATCGCTTGAGGAATGATCATAATATCGAAAAACAATTGCATAAATAATAAGAATAAAAGTATCATCTCCAAAATCCACTTCTTATCTCATAAATCTCTAAATACAAAACTTACAACAGACTTCACGTGAATATGGAGACATAAACCACCTCAGCATCTTTTCTGTAAGAGATAATGAATTTCCCTGATCTTAGCTTTAGAAGTCAGATCACTGATACTTGAAACTTTCTATGAGATCTCTTAGAAAGGACTTAAAAGACACAAAGCATTTTGACAATAAACAATATGGAAAATTCAGTTTCAGTTTCTCACTTTTGCAACGATCTTTCGATCAACTCACTAGAAAAACATATCAAAATCTTCTATTTTCATATCCAGCATTCGCTGCCTTTTATAACCAAACAGCAGCTGGCCATTTTCCTTAACGGAAAAATATTTAACAAAAAAAACTAACATTTTTAAGTAGGACGTGCCTTCTATCCTTGTTGCATGTTATCCAAAATCATCTCGTAAAGAATCTCCCTTTTCAATAGTCGCGAGCAATGTCGCGTGACGTTCAAAACGCACAGTAGGATATCGTATAAAAATATTTTCGTATTTAGAGGCCACAGTTCCTTATATCAAACTGTGTTTTGTCCAAATTTTGTTTTCCATCATTTGCAAAGCATCACAAAAAATATCTACGAAGACATTTATGAAATCATTTAGACAACTGTATTCCTTTTTGACACTTAGTCAAGTCTTTAAAGCTAAATAGAGAAGCTATTAAACTATTTGCTATACTACTCTAACATTCATGCTTTTAGCTAAATAGTCCTAGAGTATGTCCTTTTCTATTTAGTTATAATATTGTTGGTTCCTTAAAGGAGCTAAACATTTTCTTGGAAAATCTTCTATTGTCTTTTGTATTTTTTTCCTTTTTATGTTTCAAAAAAATTTCTTCTACTTCATTCTTTTTTCCTTTTAGTTGTATGTAGTTGTGTATTGTTTCCGGAAACTAATACAAGATAATTTCAATGTTGTTGGTGTTTTTGTGTAATTTGTTGCTGTTTTTCGGGAGCAATTTTCACGCTTCATCTTCATTTTCATTCATCGCCTGCTGATCGTACTAACAATTTTTTTGTTTTTGCTGAATTTTTCTGTAGCGCTCATGTTGTTTTAACATTTTCAATGCTCAGTTACCGCTGAGCGTTTGTAGTGTGAGGATCATTTTTCGTTCCTCTTTTTTTGGCCATGCGTCGGAGTTGCTCTGTTGCTCATGAGTGTCTGATTTTCTACTTGCTTTTAGGTTTTTTTTTTGGGCTAAAGTGAAAATGTATGAAATCGGTGATCATGTTGAGCTCGTAGCTATTTGTAATTATCAGCTAGTTAAATGCAAAAACGAGCGTGTAATAGTTTGTTAATATGAAATTGAAAACGTTTGAATTTTAGAAAAGAGATTTTCAAAATAAAAAGTCTTCAGAGAATTGAGGAAGTAGAGAGTGTGGGAAAGATGTTTTAAAAGTGGAACGATTATTAAGAAAGGAATTGCAAAGTGAGAAATTATGAAGTATTTAGGATCTTTTTTATAATATTGAACATGAGAAAACTTTCCGTCGTTTCTTTTACAGAATGTTTTTTATTCAATCTGACAAATTTTAGAAATAAGAATTTGGAAGATCTATAGCGATCTCAATGTTATAAGAGGATCACTTTAAAAATCAATTTAGTATTCTATTAATATGAGATCATCTCATATTTTTATATTTAAATTTGTCAATTTTGTCTTAAATTGCAAATTTTTACATTAGAGAGAGAGAAGAGAGAGAGCGATCTGATCAAATTTATAAACATTAGAAATTATAGTTTTGACTTCAATGTGAATGGTTTTTCAATGTAAATTAATTTTCATGGAAATAATCAGAGAGATGATTTTTCTTTGATATTAGAGAGTGATATTTTGTCAATCCCATTTTTCGGAGAAAACTTAAAAAGCTTTATTGAGACGATATCAAATATCTCTTTTGTATAAATGACAATTATACTAAATTTTAAGGTCTCATTATACTCACTATGATATCATTAAGGAATTTATTTATTAAATTATGGAATTTTTGGCAGGAATGATCAGTAACTTGAATATAAAGATCGTACTCATTATTCCTTGATGATGATCGCTTGATGAAACTAAATAATATTTTATTTTTATTTCTGATATTTAAAAAATTTAATCCGAAGATCAAGAGATGTGGATCCAAATCGGGTCTCTTGAAGTGTGAAAAAAATCGGTGATCATGTGACAAAAGATTTGTTAACTTTAATTCATTGTCGTGCTTAATGGTTGAGCAGCTCACGAAGATTACTGAAGCTAAATAACCACGTTTAATTGACTTTCAAGAATCCTCAGTCATTCGTGTTTTGTCCAGATTCAATATGATCGTTTGATTCCCTTCAGAGAAAGTCTGAAGGATCAGTAGAAGATCATTGGAACTATATTTGAATTAAAGAGTCTTAAATCTCCGATTTTAATAATAATTCCTCAAAATGCAAAAAAAAAAAATTGTTCTACTTTTGAAAACTTAAATTGATCATGTCCGGTTGTGAAGGATCATCGAAATTGATCAATTATTTTTTTAAAGAATAACTGAGATCAAAAAGATATTTTTTTTTAATGTTAATGATTTATTTAACAATTATTCAAAGATCAATTTCAAGGCGTATCTTTTGATTTGGATTTAAATTTCTGCAATCATGGTGATCATGCTTTTTATTTTTTAAAAAATCTGTTCGATCGATCTAATGAATATTAAATGATCTTGGAGAACGCTAAAAACTCATTTACAGAGAAACAATATAGAAATAGAAGTTGAAATAGTTGCTGAACTCTGAATTTGCTTTAACAAAAAGGATCATTACATTTGAGATGTAAATTAATTTTTTTTAAGACTGTTTGATGATCAATTCGGTTGATCATTTTTTCGATCATTATGATTTACGTGATTTTTTAAACTATGAAATTTTTAATAACTTTTTTAAGAAATTATTAGTTTTACAAAAATGCTTGATCATTGAAAATGCAACAATAATAATCAATTTCTTAAGATCATTCTTCCCATGATCTGAAGGAGTTCAATTCATCTGAAACAGTCTGACAGATACATCAGACTGTTGGTTAACTGATTTTATAGAGAGTTAATGTAACTTTAGCTTTCAATTCATTCAAGTCTTAAAAATCCTTAAAGTATTATGTTTCTATTCCTTACTGATCTTTAGTAAATTTGTCGATTTATGAATTTATATTTTCAAATTTAAATGTTTTCTCAACATAAAAGTCCTTATTTCTTAACAATAACACACTTTCTTGCCCAAAAACATCGCTCACAACAGATGCCTCTTTTTCCTTAATTGATCCTTAATAAGAAAAATAACAATAAAAACACTTTACAAAACTTCTTTGTTTTGATTTGCTCTAAATTCCTGTAATGTCATTTAAAAACAACTGAATACTAAGAATTCTTTTGCACTCGATTTCAGAACAATTTCCTAATATTTTTAACTCATTTATAAAACATCAACTAAATTGTAATTTAAATCAGTTCACATTTATATACATATGTTTTTGTTAACCCTTTACTAAAAGTTTTCTAGGAAATTTTATTAAATAGAATATAAATATTCCCCTCAAACCCTTTTTTATGACAATCATAATATAGTAAAAATATTTAATAAAAATTTCATACACATTTTCCTTTGAGGCCCAACCACAAAAATATTGCTCTAATAAAATTTATAATCTAAATACCTAAAGAAAGAGAGAAAGAGATTTAAATTATTCAACTACCTGTTACAATTAAAAACTGCTGTACAGGTAGCTTACGCGATTCTCGAGTTCAAAATTTAAGCCTTTACTTATAAAAGTCAATCCCTGGTCTATCTATGCCAAATATTTGTAGGCTTTTGGCTAACTTTTTTAGGAATTTACCTTAGACTTTACTTGAGCCTCGAGCAAGAATGTTAAACATTTTTTGACCACTTCGCGCCTTAATCGCCCATTATAAAATACGCGTTTTTGATAAAAGAACCGCGGTTTTTTTGTTTTCCATTACCTGTGTTTCTTTCTTGCTCTCTGCCGCGAAATCTTTTGTGTGACCATAAAAATTGGTTCAATTTTATTGGAGATCTGCGTTTTGTCCGCTACTTTTAATGTGTAATCTGAAGGTTAAAGGTAGTTTAACTGTTTAGTTAAGCCTTCAAGGATTTTTGCGTTTAGCTGCTAGTTTAGTTTCATTTAATTTGCAAAAACGTTTGTTTTGGATTTGAAAGGGTTTAGCCAAATTTAAACTAAGATCATCTTATGATTTTCAAAATGAATATCCAAACTATTTTCAAATTTTAACATTTCGAAAAATGTTTATACCCAAAAGATACGTATTTTCCCGTTTAATACACATGCCGTCGCTTAGTTTGGATCTAAATGCATTTTTCAGTAACGATCGTTTTCTATGGGGTTGATTATATTCTTCTGCTAGCCGATATATTTCACTCTCTCTCTCTCTCTTTCTCTTTTTTTGCTGTGAATTTATTTTAAGGAGTGTGTATTTATTAGGGCGTTTTATTAGCTGCATCATTATTTCGTATTCATTGCTGTTTTGTTTTTTTTTGCTAGACTCCGCCTCATTTGGAAACATAAACATTTTGGCGATCGTTTGAACTAAAGAAAGAAATTCCCATTTGAGTATGAGTAAGATCATTAATATAGCACACGCTCTATTTTGTATACATTTGTGACATATGTTTCATCATTGTTTTTTCTTCGATTTTGGTATTTTGACTTAATTTCAAGATCAATATTTGGAAATTAAGTGTATAAAAGTATATAAACAAATAGATCATGTTAAGATCTAACAAAAGGAAATGATTTGATTTTTTTATACAAAAATCAAAAATTCAGAAGTTGTTTAATAATATATCAACTCGATCAATGTAAAGATCGTGCCAGGATCATTATTTTACTACTGGAAGAATTGAGATAACTTTTATAAGATCATTTTCTAAAGATTTATTTATCCATATTTAAGGCTAAGATCTCTTGTTTTGCACTTAAGTTTGTAGCGATCATTCGAAACGCCTATATGAAGCTGATATTTAAAATGTTATTATTCCTGGTCTGTAGAAATGATCATGGAAATGAAAATGCTTCATTATTTTCTTAAAAAGAAATCGCGACTTCTTTATTTAAAACAAACTGGCTGCTGAAAGCTATGGTGACTTCGAAGCAGAAGATAACGACTGACCTGGCGGACTGACAAAGTTTTAAAATGATCAACTGTAATCATAACTCAATGGAAATTATGTGTCGTATGAATTAAAGTCAAGAAATGTAGAAGTGCGATTTTGTTATTCAAAAATGATGTATGAGACACACAGAATGAAATACGCTTAACCGATTTAACAACTTCAAGCCGACTTTAACTTCAAAGCCGAACATCAATGACGACAAGGTTCTCTATTTGATGAGATTTAAAGTGTGTTAAGTACTATCAGCCATTGATATCGTTTCAAACGAACCCAGAGAACCTGTACCGAATACGGTCTCGGCCCATTTGGTATTACTGCTGGTATTATTTATTTTGATCGATGCAAAACTTCCTTACCGAAATACGAATCACTAACTAACAGAATATAAAAATGTGTTGACTTAAAAAACATATTTACACGCAAAAAATTCATGATCACATTTGAATCTTCCTTAAAAAGGATCTTCTTCAGTTAAGGATTTATCTTTCAAAATATGATATTTCTTTAAAAAAGAATATTTTTCTCTCAAAATCGAAATTTTTGACTAAATTTTGAATTTTTTACTAAAATTGAATTTTTCACTAAAAATTGAATTTTTTACTAAAAATTGAATTTTTTACTTAAAATTGAATTTTATACTAAAAATTGAATTTTTTACTAAAATTGAATTTTTTACTAAAAATTGAATTTTATACTAAAAATTGAATTTTTTACTAAAAATTGAATTTTTTACTAAAAATTGAATTTATTACTAAAAATTGAATTTTTTACTAAAAATTGAATTTTATACTAAAAATTGAATTTTTAATACAAATTGAATTTTTTACTAAAAATTGAATTTTCACAATAAATTGAATTTTTCACTAAAAATTGAATTTTTCACTAAAAATTGAATTTTTCACTAAAAATTGAATTTTTCACTAAAAATTGAATTTTTTACTAAAAATTGAATTTTTTACTAAAAATTGAATTTTTTACTAAAAATTTAATTTTTTACTAAAAATTGAATTTTATACTAAAAATTGAATTTTATACTAAAATTGAATTTTTTAATAAAATTGAATTTTTACTAAAAATTGAATTTTATACTAAAAATTGAATTTTTATACTAAAATTGAATTTTTCACTAAAAATTGAATTTTTCACTAAAAAATTGAATTTTTCACTAAAAAATTGAATTTTTCACTAAAAAATTGAATTTTTCACTAAAAAATTGAATTTTTCACTAAAAAATTGAATTTTTCACTAAAAAATTGAATTTTTCACTAAAAATTGAATTTTACACTAAAAATTTAATTTTTCACTAAAATTGAATTTTTTACTAAAAATTGAATTTTTTTTTACTAAAAATTGAATTTTTTTTACTAAAAATTTAATTTTCCACTAAAAATTGAATTTTTCACTAAAAATTTGAATTTTTCACTAAAAATTGAATTTTTCACTAAAAATTGAATTTTTAACTAAAAATTGAATTTTTCACTAAAAATTGAATTTTTAACTAAAAATTGAATTTTTCACTTAAATTGAATTTTTAATTAAAAATTGATTGTCATTAAAATGAGAATTTTCTCTAAAATATGAATATTAAAAAAATGAGACTTTTACAAAATAAAAAACTTATTTTCACTTAAAATAATATATTTTATGAAAATAACGATTTTTCCTAAAAACTAAGATTTTTCTGTAAAAGTTAATTTTTTTTATAAAAGTCTTCATCACATTTGTGATGTACAACTAATCTGAATTTCAGCAAAAAATGCAATCACTTTTTGAAAAAAAGAGAAAATATCGTTATGATATTTTTATGAGATTAAAATTTGAGTAACAAGTACACAGAGTTACTTAAGTATTCATATGATCTTTTTGAATAATGTAAATTTTGTTTATATTTTTTAATTAATGTAAAAAGTATACATTTTTTTATTCAGCAATCAAAGGTGTTTAATCTTTTCCTAAAATATAGAAATGGATATACTTTTTTTATAGTTTTTGAAAATTTGTTTTCCAAAATAATTACCTAAATATGCCAATAAATATGTCATTAATTCCAAAAAATATCAAGATCGAAATATATATGATATACATTTTGGACTGAACAATATCGTCTAAAATTTATTAACCAAAAACATGTAGAAAGTACTGAAGACTATAATCAAGAAAAATCTTCAAAAAATTACAGGTTTGGCTTTTTTAAAAAATGAATCTTAAATTCCACTGTTGCTCTTTCCATACATTTCTTTATTTACATTTTTGTATCTTTAACGGAATAAAATTTTCTTTTGAGATTTTCAATCAAAATTTAAAAATTTCTCAAGTTAACAATACTGCGATTTACGAACTCTCTTATTAACTCTCTTCTTTAAAAAACTGTTATCAAAAAGTGGAAAAAAACAACAACATTTCTATGACTACTGGGTTACTGGACCTCCAAATTCCATTAAAAACAAACTACAAACAAAATATGCTCCCAATTTGTAAAAAATAATTCTCGCGGATTTTCCATTAAAGCGAAGAAAAAAACCCACTCAATAAATAATAATGATAAAATACTCTCCCATTTTATTAAAAATATATTCAAACTCCCCCTGACACCCACATTTCAATAAAAATTCCCTGACTCCAGCAAAAAAAGTCCTTTAACAAACAGGGGTAATTGTTGCATTAATTTGTTGTTTTTCCTTTTTTCCCAATTTTTATTACACTCCTGTCATTTTTTTACGGATTTTTTTTTTTTTTTTTGCGTTTCAACTGTTGTTTTCAATATTTGAGTGAATTGTGGTTTGTTGGTTGGGTTTTCTGGCTGCCATGGAAGCCAAGGCAACATCAACAACAATTGCTCTGATGTTAAAAACAACAAAAACAATAAAACCAACCACCATTTATACAACCACAAATGAAAACACTGTGAAGAGGGGAAATTGTTAAAAAATGGGAAAAATAAAAATTGTATTTTTAAAAAAATTTCCCACTTTCCAGTTACAGAGAAACGAGTGTAACAGTTTTTTTTCTTGTGGTCTCAATTACACAGAAAACACAACAACAATCACGAACAAAAAAATACTCATTTATTTAAAAAAGAGGGTTGATTTAAAAAAAAAATCTTTAATGCTCTCATTCTCTCTCCCCTGCTCGTTGCATGAGCTCAATACGTTGGTGTTAATAAATATTTCCCTGTAATGAATGTTTCAGTGAAATTGTTATGGGATATTTTTTTCTACTTCTTATTTTTCTTTTAGTTGTGGGAAATTCTTTCCAATTTCTTGTCGTTATGGTTTTTTGAGTGAGAGCTTTGTGAGTGCGTGTGTGTGCGAGTGTGAGTGTCGAGTATTATTAATTGTGAGATGACTATTGCTGTCTTTATTTTTCGCCGTGTTTTTCCTCAAACACTCTTACACACACTCTCTCATTTTTGTATGTGTAGCTGAGTGAGCGAGTGTGTTTATTTGTTTCCTTGACTGTGGCCAAATGTCTTTTGAGACTCCTTCCAAATGTTATTATTGTTGTTGTTGTTGTCATTGCTGTCTCTCTATGCATTCATAAACATTTTGCTAAAACCATGTTTTAATTGCTCGGTTGTGGATACACACAACAACAGGAACAACAACTAGAACAACAACAACATTAGCAACAAACAGCAGTAAAACCGTATACTTTTCTTCTTTATGTTTTTGTTGCCTTCCACTCATTTTGGTGTTTGTCAGTGTGGCCACTATGGAAAAATTGACGTATGGCAGTGGTTTTGGCCAAATGTTTTGAGTATTTTGTAAATTCTAATATTTTTCCTCTAAAGGAGAGTATTTTCTCGGTTCTTTCAACATCTTCTACAAAAGCTTCTTTTGAGTTTTCGTGTTTGTGTTCTTTGGTGACACCCACCTCCATTTTTTTCCAAAGATTTTGCTTGCTTTTCCCCACAAAAAAAGCCACAACTCGACAACTGTGTGGAGTTCCGCAAAAGACACCGAAATATATTGTTTTGTAGACTCACCTCCATAACAGATTCACTAAATTATTTGATTAACTTGTGCGTGTGTGTGTGTGTGTGTGTTTTTTGGGATGTAAATGTATGTAAATGTATTTATTTACTTTTTAGTCAATTTTTTTTATTGGCCACTCTGTTCTTAATATTTGGGGTTTTCAGTGTTTTTTGGTGTAGATTGTGGACTTTAAATTACATATTTTGGTTGTTTGGGTTTTTTAAAGGTTTAAAATAAAATTTATTTACTTTATTCATATAAAGAGTAATGTATTTTATTTATTATTTAAAGGTATTTAATTAGCCGATATAACCCAGTGAACATTTTCATAATTAATAGTATAAAAATTGGTATTCTTTTATTATTAATTTTTTCACGATATCGAAAATCAAAATTAAAAGTTTTTTTCAGCAGAATTTTAAGATGGAAAAATTTTCTTAAAGCAAATAAGGAGTTTCAGAAGAGTCGGACGTTAATTTTATTACATGATGCAGGTGAAAGCTCACAAGATAAATTCAACTTTTAGACATACCCTAGTTGATTCCTTTTTAAATGGGTTCAATGGTGTTAATGCCAAAAGGGCCTAAACTCCCTTTGACATTAATATTGTGATGAGTAAAGTTTTTCCCCTTTCTGAGTACCTATATTTAAGCTGAATTTTATGAAAATCACACTTTCTCTTTCCTCATAACGCCTAAAACAAACGTCATTCTGGTGACATAGCCTAAAATGTCGCTTCCGTTCTACGTAAGATAATTTTTCCTTCTTCTTGAACTTGCTGTAAGACGATAAAGAGGTAATCTGTCCAATAAACTTTCTTCATTTCCTAAATCCTAATAAATTTGTTTTATTTCTTCTTTTCCTATTGGGATTTTGTTAATGAGAATAACAAAATAAATATTATTTTGTTATTCCCGGCTCAGAGTATTATCTTCCATATTCCAAAGTGGCTAAACACTAAGATTCAACATTTGCTCCATATCGAACCGGATTGGAAATTTGCTTTTAATTCTCTGGGAATTCTCGTTCATTGGATTTCTTTCTACTCATCTTAACTCATCTACATACTACATTCCAACAAAGGTATGTTTTGTATTTATTTGCTTGTGCATTAATAAGTTATTGAAGTGCATTCGGGATAAGATTAAAAACCTCTTTATATTTATTGTCTTTTGCTTTCGTGTATATTCGACGAAATTTCTATTTATTAATACAATTTTTATTCAAATTGTTTAAAATAAAAAAAAAAAGTAAAACAACAAGAAAAAGAATTAACAACATTACACGAATAACAAAAAGTAAAGTGCTCGGCCAAAATTTCATTACGGTGGAGGATTTATCGTTTAATTGCAATCAAAGTTCCTATAAGTTAATATTCAATTAAAAGAAAAATATTAAAAGGAAAGTGCTCGGTGATCATAATTATTCCTATTAAAAAAAAAGAAACATTTTTCAAGAAAATTAATTCCTGATATAGTGTGTTTCTCCATTCCTTCTTCCCTTCAAATTTGTTCCCCCCTATATTGATCACTTTTCAGCTCATGACATATGTATGTATGTTAGTTTGTACATTTCTTTTTCAGCATTCCTCATTTTTTGTATTTCTTAGTACACTCTCTCTTTTTAATTACTCTTGAAAATTAATTTTTGCACTTAAGCTTCTCTTTCGAAACCATCCAATAGTTCTATTATCACTCATTCTTTCCTACATCTCTCTTAAATGCAATTCTCATTTTTTAATTACATGCTATACAGTGTATAATTTGGGGTTGTTTATTGACACATAAGTGAGAAAATTTACCCAATTGACCACAATTCGATTGTTCGCAATTTTTATGAAGATTTCATGAATACATGAACTCTAGAAAATTGTCTTATATATTCCATTATACCACATTTTTCATTTTCCTTCGTGTATACGCCAACATTTTTTTCCTTTGAAGAAATTTGTCCATTCAATAGAACTATTTTTTAATTTCTACAATTGTTTGTTTTTAATTTAGATTTATAAAATTTTCTCAATCCATTGATCAATTTTTAACATAAATTCAAAATTAAATTGAATATTTAATTCTAAATTTTTTATATTGTGAAATCATACATTCTTACATGCTTTTGCTTATTGGGTAATTTATTCCAATTTATTACATATAAAACAAATAGCATGGTAAGGGTTGCCATAGGATAAAAAATTAATTATTTATAAAATAATTTAAAACTTTATTCGATATTTTTCAAGGAAAACATTTCGGAATTCTAGTTCCTTATTTCATTTTTTTTAAATTATTTTTTAATAATTTTACTCCTAGATCATATTTTCTTAGAGTAATTTGGTAACACTGGTATATGATCACATATTCCAATTTTGTCATATTCTCATTTTATTTTTGTTTTAAGAGAATTTTTTTCCCTTTACTACCGAGAGTACGCACCAATTTCCACATTAATTGTGGAATATTACATATTCTCAATTATTGCAATTGGAAATAATAGGCCTTTTCGTGTATATATTTTTAGTCCATTATATACAATTATTCCAATTTGAAATAAGATAAAATTACATTATTTGCAAAATACAATTCGTTTCTTAATTTTATCATTGTAAAACAGTACATTTGTTTTTACAATTTCATGCTATTTTTACTACTTTCCATTCAATTGATCATATTCCTGATTAATTTTTAACGAACAGACCTAGTGTGCAATTTATTATTGGGAAATAAAGTATATCTTCCAGTTTAAAAAGGGTCAATGAACTTTTTCAAGAATAATTTTATAAACAGCTGATTTGAGATTCAGTTCACTGAATTAATGAAATCATAAAACGCTCAATAATTTGAGTTTTTGAACTATTTTTATTCTACTTTTTTGTTTTCTCCTTTTAAATATTTTAATTAATTATTGTATAATTTTTTTGTCCTTAATTTGCATTTTCATCAGTTTCCAAATTTATACAACTTTATAAGCAATTAGTTCAGTTTCCAAATAGTTTTTTATATTTCTGAAAAAGATTCAAATATATTAAAAAAATGTCGCTTGACCAATTCATACGTTTAGCTGATAGCATAGTAGAGTTTGAGGCTGACCTAAATAATAACCAATATCCAGTATCGTCCTTGAATGCTTTAGAAGTTCACAGATATGAACTGAAATCCAACTGGAGTCAGGTTAAGGTAGCTTTCGAACAATATATTAGGGACATAGAAAAGGAAGATGATGCTGACAATCCAATTGACATAGAGTCCTTTAAGTTGAAGTACAAAAGTACTTATACAACTTATTGTAATTGTTTAGTCCGCTTGTCAGAAATGTCTGATTCAATTCGACAATCTTTAAACCCTTCTTCTGAAGCTACAGTTCCTCAAACTTCAAATTCTATTCGTCCAAGCTCTTCTCATTTTATAGAATCTGAATCCAAAAATCTGCATCTCCCTCCAATTGATATTGAAGCTTTTCAGGGTGATTATGCTTCTTGGCCAACATTCCGAGATATTTTCACCGCCGTTGTTTCCAATTCCCGAGCTAGCAATGTTGAGAAATTATTTTTCTTGACTCAGAAAACGAAAGGTGAAGCCAGGGAGATTGTTCGTAAGAGTCCTCTTACAAACCAAGGTTTCGACATAGCTTGGAAAAATTTGTGTTTCCGATTTGACAATCGAAGGGTCCTAGTTAACGGTCAGTTGAAGATACTTTTCAATCTTCAGACTGTTAATTCCGAATCTGGCAAGTCCTTGAAACTATTACAAAGGGACATAAATTCATGCATAGCGAATTTAAAGATCCATAATATTGATGTGGCTAGTTGGGACCCTATATTTGTTTTCCTCTGCACCAATAAGCTTCCTGAGACTACTCTGACGTTATGGGAGCATCAATTAAGGGACAAAACATCTATTCCAAAGTGGTCTGAACTAGACGAATTCTTGACCAATCGCTACAGAACGTTAGAATCCGTTTCCGAAATTCGTAGTACAAATGGTCATAAAGCCACAGATTTAAAACGAGGAAGTAATTCGAATACTAGTATCAAACAAAAGGTACATAGTTTTCAGGTAAATGTCAATAGTCCAGTTTGCCAGTTATGTCCAAAAGAAAATCACATCATCCGCAAGTGTCCCAAATTCCTAAAAATGTCCTATAAATCCAGATTAGATGAAATAAAAAAGGAAGGTTTATGTCTAAACTGTTTTTCGAAAACCCATAGTGTCAGAAATTGTACAAGCAAACACAGTTGTTTTAAATGCCAGAAACGACACAATACACTTTTACACAAAGAGATTGATATTCCAATCGATAATACCCAAATTTCAACAACAAATGCGAACTCATCACTTAATCCTAACTCGGCTCCTTATATTCGACCAAACAAAAACAATATACAGTCCACTTCTACCACAAGTTCAGGGCAAATACAATCATGTTTTGCTACTAATTCGAAAGGAGTCTTGCTGGGAACAGCTTGGGTTAATATTTGTCATTTAGGTTTGGAATATAAAGTACGTGCCTTGATAGATTCGGGTTCTGAAGGTACCTTTATTTCCCAACGTATATTCAATCTCTTAAAACTTCCATCTGAATCTACTAATGCTCAGATATCTGGTTTGAACAATTCAGTTTCAGCCAAAGTTCAACATGAATGCTTCCTTAATATTGGGTTCACCGCTGAACAGTGATATCTCAATTCCAGTCACTGCTCTTGTGGTTCCTCATCTTTCGAATAGTCTTCCATCACGTACAATCCCTAAGGATCAGTTTGATACTCTTCCTGACATTCCACTAGCAGATCCAAAATTTTATAGCAGTTCTAAGATTGACATTTTACTTGGTGGTGATATTTTCCCTTCCATTATTTGTCCAGGGATACGACATAATATATGTAAATCACTCATTGCTCAAGAAACCATTTTTGGATGGATTCTTACAGGTCCAATTCGTAGTAACCTCAGTACAAGATCCACAATAGTTTCATATTTCTGTGAAATTTCCTTAGACAAGGAAATTTCACGTTTTTGGGAGGTGGAGAATCTTCCAAGAACGAATCTTTTGTCTTCTTCCGATAAGTTTTGTGAGGATCTTTACCTAAGAACTACGAAAAGGAATTCCAATGGAAGATACATAGTATCGCTTCCTTTTAAAGAAGAATTTCCAAATACGTTAAAGATAGGTCAATCTAGAACCAATGCTATGGCACAGTTTTTCAGAAATGAGGCAAGACTGATGCGAAATCGAGAATTGAAATCCGAATACGATAATGTCATTCAGGAATATGAAGATCTGGGTCATATGTCTAGAGTCGGTTCGTATAACGAATCAGACTATCAAAGAACTTTTTATTTACCACATCACGCCGTTTTAAAGCCGGATAGTGTAACTACGAAAGTTCGTGTAGTGTTCAATGCTTCTGCTCCGTCATCTAATGGACAAAGTCTAAATTCTCTCCTACACACAGGTCCGATACTACAAAACGACCTTACAATTCTTATTCTAAAATGGCGCTTTTTTAAATTTGTAATTAATGCTGACATTCAAAAAATGTACAGACAGATTTTGGTCCATCCTGACCATACTCCTTTTCAAAGAATATTATTCCGAAGCGATCCACATACTCCAATAACAGATTATGAACTTAATACTGTTACTTTCGGAGTTAATTGTGCGCCATATTTAGCCATTCGTACTCTTTTAAAACTAGCTGATGACGTAGAAGCTATTTATCCGTTAGCAAGTTCCATATTACGCAATTCCATGTATGTCGATGATGTCCTTGCCGGTTTTCACACTGGGGAAGAATCAATTAAAGCCAAAGAACAGCTAATCCAAGCTTTGAAATCCGCTGGATTTTCCCTAAGAAAATGGACGTCGAACTCCAAAGATATTTTAGATGATATTCCTCCAGATCATCTATTACATGAAGACTTTTTAAAGCTCGAAGAAACTAGTTCGGCAAAGACATTAGGCATTAGATGGAATGCGTGCTTTGATAATTTCTATTTCGTTGCACATCCATTGGACGAGACAGTAAATTATACGAAACGGGAAGTCTTGTCCCAAATTGCCAAATTATTTGATCCAGCAGGTTGGTTAGCACCATGTATAATTACAGCTAAAATTCTAATGCAAAAAATTTGGATGGATGGTACTGGTTGGGATGAAATAATTTCTTCAGAAGCACTTATCCAATGGAAAAATTTTCAATCCAATTATTCTTCTATTAATTCCATTCGCATTCCTCGATGGATTCGATATTGTCCACAGTCCAAACTCCAGTTTCATGGATTTTGCGACGCATCTGAAAAGGCTTATGCAGCTGCATTGTATGTGCGTGTCGAAAATGTATCGTCTATATCGACTTTCCTTATATCCTCGAAAACTAAAGTAGCTCCTATCAAAACCATTTCGATTCCAAGGCTAGAGTTATGCGGGGCAGTTCTCTTATCTGAAATGCTCGACAATTTAATTCCAAGGTTAAATGTTGAAAAATATTCTATTTTTTGTTGGACCGACTCGACTATTGTCTTATCTTGGCTGGCTAAACCACCATGCTGCTGGCAAACTTTCGTTGCTAACAGAGTTTCCAAAATCACACAAATAATTAATTATTCTCAGTGGAATCATGTAAGTTCTGGATCTAATCCTGCTGATCTCGCAAGTAGAGGCGTTACCCCACAGGAGTTATTGGACAATGAACTATGGTGGTATGGACCAAAGTGGCTTGAAAAACCGGAATCCCAATGGCCTTACGTTGAATATTCCACAGTCTTAAAAAATATTCCAGAAGCGAAGTCTATTCAAGTTCATTTTTCCTACTTCAAAAATTTCGATGATCCACTAGAACGATTTTCTTCATTTCATAGAGCAATGCGAGTCATGGCATATGTTTACAGATTTTTCCATCGTACTCATCCTCGTCACCGTTCCACTTTTTCCAAAGCCACGACCATTCTTTCAACATGTGAGATTGTTGATGTGCAAACTAAATTCGTTATCATCTACCAAAAGGCCTGGTATCCAAATGAATACAAAGCTTTATCAGATGGACAATACATTTCCAAATGCAGTAGCATTTTAAGCTTAAATCCTTTTCTAGATCCAGAGGGTATAATTCGTTCCTGCGGTCGACTTGAATCCTCTCCAGGACTTACATTCAACGAGAGGAATCCAATAATTCTACCGTATAATTGCCAATATTCCCGAATCTTAGTTAAATTTGTCCATGATATCAGTCTTCATGGTGGAAATCAATTGGTTTTACGCCTTTTAAGGACACAGTATTGGATACCAAAAGCAAAAAATTTGATTAAGGTTATCATCAATAAATGCAAGACTTGCGTTATTTACAAAAAGAAATGTCAAAAGCAACTAATGGCAGCTTTACCCACCGAGCGAACTCAGATAACACGTCCATTTGCTCACACTGGTTTGGATTTCGCTGGACCTTTTGAAGTTAAAAGTTATTCCGGACGTGCATGTCGCATCTCCAAGGGATACGTGTGTGTATTTGTATGTTTTTCAACAAAAGCGATTCACTTGGAAGCGACTTCCGACTTATCCACAAATACATTTCTCGCAGCCTTCTCTCGTTTTGTCTCACGACGTGGCTGTCCATTGCATTTGCATTCTGATAATGGAACAACCTTCGTAGGAGCATCTAAATTACTCGCAAGAGAATTTATTCAAACATCCCGGGAGCATATTTTATCCAATTATGCTCATCAAAATATTTCCTGGCACTTTATTCCTGCAGGTGCCCCACATATGGGTGGATTATGGGAAGCTGGCGTAAAAAGCTTCAAAGCCCATTTCCGGAAAGTAGCTGGTTCATCCAAATATACATTTGAAGAATTATCCACTTTATTGTCCAAAATTGAATCCTGTTTGAATTCTAGACCAATTTCGCCTATGTCTACTAATCCAAATGATATGTGCGCGTTAACTCCGGGCCACTTTCTAATAGGATCTCCCATTTTAGCGCCTGTCGACCCTAAAATTAACGATTCTATGATATCCATTAGAAATAGGTGGCAGAAACTTAAACTTATACATCAAAACTTTTGTATTAGGTGGAAGAATGAATATCTAAAGGAGATGAATAAAAGAAATAAATGGCAAAGGCCCGAAATAAATGTTGATATAGGTGCTTTGGTTGTAATCAAAGACGAAAACCTCCCTCCAAATTCGTGGCGTCTTGGCCGAATTGTAAAGGTTTTTTCCGGTTCTGATAATCGCGTGCGCGTAGCCGAGGTTATGACCCAACGTGGAGTCGTGACTAGACCAATTGTGAAGCTAGTCGTTCTGCCAACAGATCCTTAAAAATCTGTGGTACCTTTTTCTTTATCCTTCCTGTATTATTCTTTTCCAGCCCATCATGCCCAAAAATACGTCTAAATCATCTAAAACTTCCAAAGGATTCCTTGAAAAATACACTTCCTACCCCTGCCGTATTTGTAAACGAATCCATCCTCTCCGTACATGCAAAAGGTTTTTGGACATGAATATTTCTGATCGCATTCGGGCAGTCCGTGAGAATAATTACTGTTCCAATTGCTTGGCTCATGATCATTCCCGCGGTACTTGTTTTTCAAACCATGGATGCAAACACTGTCGTAAGTTCCACCATACCCTGCTACATGTTCATCCACGACTAGCCAAAGATCTTGGTTCTATCGATTCTATCCCACATTCATCTCGAGATTCAAATCCAACTCTTTCTCCCACTGAACGCAGTACAACAACGTCACATTCTCATCACAAAGAGCCAATTCCTTCCACTACGAAAACTACATCTTTAACATCCATTATTCGCCAGAATTCGGTTATTTTGCTTCCTACCGTCCTCGTAAAAGTAGGTTCCTCTACCGCACATGCTCGATGTTTATTAGATTCTGGTTCTGCATACAGTCGTGTTTCCAAAAAGCTCGTAGATCAGTTGGATCTAACAGGCTATACACTCAAGGAAGAAACCATTTGTCCTTTGATCATAAAATCTCGATTTGATTCAACTTCAAAGATAGAAGGTACTTTTCGAGTCGATAATCGCATCGCTCTTAGAACACCCTCACAATCCCTTCCCGAATCCTATAAAAAACACTTCCGCGATTTATTCCTGGCGGATTCCAAATTTTATGAATCGGCATCGATCGATATCGTAATTGGTGTAGACCTATATCCAAAGGTAATACGTCCAGGAGTATTTTCCAGAATCGGTTTTCCAACAGCCCAAAGCACCATTTTTGGCTGGGTTATATATGGTACTTGTACTTTATAAATTTTCAATAAAATATTTCGTAAAAAAATGCACTAAATAGCAAGCAAAATACAAAACCTATCTTTGTCCTAATAAAAAAAATGCATAATATACATTATTATAAATGAATTGTTAATATCCTAGATTTAAGTTGCATGCCAATTTCCTTAAACATTATCATACTTTTGTATATAATTTGAATAACATGAATTAATTGTAACTGAAATTCATTAAATTAATTTACTATTTTATTTTCCTTTCTATACTAGAAGCTGCATCTTAGGCTGAACCAGAACTATATCTTACAGTTTTTTCTTTGCATAAATCCTGCAAGGCGGGCGGCAATGTTAATGCCAAAAGGGCCTAAACTCCCTTTGACATTAATATTGTGATGAGTAAAGTTTTTCCCCTTTTTGAGTACCTATATTTAAGCTGAATTTTATGAAAATCACACTTTCTCTTTTCCTCATAACGCCTAAAACAAACGTCATTCTGGTGACATAGCCTAAAATGTCGCTTCCGTTCTACGTAAGATAATTTTTCCTTCTTCTTGAACTTGCTGTAAGACGATAAAGAGGTAATCTGTCCAATAAACTTTCTTCATTTCCTAAATCCTAATAAATTTGTTTTATTTCTTCTTTTCCTATTGGGATTTTGTTAATGAGAATAACAAAATAAATATTATTTTGTTATTCCCGGCTCAGAGTATTATCTTCCATATTCCAAAGTGGCTAAACATTAAGATTCAACAGTATTTTTATGACTTTTTCATAACATTTTTAGATTTAGTTATTTCTATATTATTTTTCAAAAGTGATTCAAAAGTACATATTTTGTTTTATTTTAAATGTTCAAAATTATTTATGTCAAAATTTAAGTATAAACAAATATTGAGGTTATCTGCAGACACAATGACATTTGCAATTAAACTGTCATTTCAAGACAAATGGATCGATTGTTGATGCAATTCGTTTAAAAATTGAAATGAATTTCAAATTTATTGAATTGATTAAGAAAAGTTTATTGACCTACATTATCATACTATGTATAACATTTTGTTTCATCAAAGTTAGTTTTTATAT
>PYHX02000495.1:8300004-8332072 GCA_004302925.2 Cochliomyia hominivorax | reverse complement strand
TATTAACACATTTTATTGTGTTTTTTATTAGATACAAATGAATTATTACAATAGTAGTTGTTATTAAATTTTAATAAATTTTATTTGAAGGTAAAACCAGATTAACTATTTTTTTGATGACTTTGTCCTAAATGTAAATTTCGGAAAAATTAAATTTAAATAAAATGTTACACTTTTTAGCTTTTCATGGAGGTTTTTGAGAAAAATTCTAGAAAATGTGATCACTAATATTTGAAGAAAAGTAGTGTATTTTTACATAATTTTAAAACATCATTAACTTGTTCATTTGCATTACAATATAGTAAATTTATAATAGTTAAGGAGTGAGATCGAAAAATTCTTAACATACATTATGTTTATAGAAACAAAACCAAAAAACCTAAGTTAACAATTTATTTATTTATTTAATTTGTTTTATAGTTTTAAATCATTAGTGAGGAAATTTTGTCCGTTTTATTAAATTTAGGATGCTTTCTGTCACTTTGAACACCTTTTTGTGCTCTTCAATTGCTTCAATTGCTTTGCTGGCCTTAGCTCCAAGCATTGGTACAAGTACCATATCATTCACTCTAGTGACAGGGTACCAAGTCAGGTCAAATCATGAAGTTTTATATACGAAAGCAGACTTTTTTGTAAATATTCCTTGATCTCAATTTCGGTATTTATAGAGCCATTTGTAACAAATGAATGGCTTTTTTGACGCAACTGTGTTTTGCTTGCTCTTATGGGTATTTTGACTGCTTTTGGATCTTAAACTTTTCTTTAACATTCCTTTAAGCATAAGCAACATAAAATTTTTGACCAGAAAGTCAAAACTGCCAAAACATACGTTTCACCATCCATTATGCGGCAAGAATAGTTTTTTTTTAATTGACTTCATTTTCGTGCTCTGCTTTTGGCGTCTTAATTTTTAGCAGCATTCTTGTCTGGAACTTTTTGAGCCTTGTATCTTTTTTTAAACCTAGTTTTCATACCAAATTGTCCGAGCACTTAGCTAAGCGGTCTGCTGTGTTGAGAGCTCCTTTATAAATTCTCTATATTTTTTGGATTAGAAACATTGCTTCTACCTAAATCAGGTTTTCTATCAACGGAAAAGTTCTCCCAGTGATGTTTAATAACATTGGAAACGTTTACATTACTGGCCAATTTATTGTAAGACAAATTTAGGGTTTGGAGAAAATATTTAATACTCTTAGAACGCACTCTTTCCTGGACTGATTAGATTAACAAAATTATTAATTGAATGGAAAACGTGTGTTAAGAATTTTTAAATCTCACTCTTGACTCCCCTTCTTTAAGCCTTTCCTTGTGACAATTAAATCACAACCATTATGATGGTTACCTATGACAACATGAAACCATCACTATCATTTGCATTTCATCCGCAAAACTATCCCCCAAAATGGCTCATGAAAAGAGGGAAAATAACAAAAATACACAAACAATTGTTTGCTAATGTCTGGGACAAAATATGCTGGTAATATGGCTGACCAAAAAATACAATAACAAATTTTTAGCTTTTTCCAAAAGCAGACAACATACAACGCATGTCTCTCACCATAAAGTGAATGTGGCAAGTTAAGCCAAAAAATTGGGGGTGTAAAAAGATGAAAATAAACTATAACTAAAAGTTGTTGTAACTTTAAATAAAACAAAGTGTAATAATTACACTCATGACGTTAAGTTAAAGTGGTTGCAATTTTTGTAACGTGAACGAAGTAAGAACATAAAGCGAAATAAATAATTTTGGATTTAAACAAAACTAATGCAACATTAAGTTTTTTTCCTTGTGGCATGTCAATCAAGAAGTTGAAAAAGTTTGCACTAACGGTAAAATTAAGGTTGCACAACAACACAACCCCAAAATAAGAGAAATTTTATAAAAAAGTAAAAACGTTTTATTCGAATACAACGAATCTTTAATACCCTCCAAGATATGCATATGCAGTGTAAATCATATGTCTAATCATATCTCCCCATGAACCTAGCCGTCCTTCATTCTGTCCAGTAAAACAGTCACTTGAAAAATTTATTGGGACCAAATTTAAAAATTCTCTCCTCCTTATCCCATCCGTTCTTCATTTTATCTAATAAAACAGATCCTTCATAAAGTGGTTGGGACCAAATTCGAAAATTCTCGCTGTTATAGATCTTTAAATATTCAGCAATCGATATTTCCTTGTATGAGGGCTACCTCATTCCCTGATCCTATGTGTCTCACATTTTGCCTCATAAAAAAGTTCCTTGAAAAAATTATTGGGACCTCCTGAGTCTAACCGCCCCAAATTATGTCTTGTAAAAGAGTTCATTGAAAATGTTATTGAGACCAAATTTAAAAATTCTCTCTGTAATAGTTCTACAAATATCCAATTGGTGTCTCTACCCCTGCTCCTATCAAAATTTTTTATATGTTATTTTTTTATTTTATGGGGATCATTTTGTGAAAATTTCAGCAAATAAACAATTTATTTTTATATAAATAAATATTTTGAAACTTAAAAAGTGTAGGTACCCGCTAAAAAGAAACAACAATAAATTTAAAATGCCCAGCCTAAGCGTGTTAAAATTAAGAACTAATACTTAATGGAACATCCCTTAAAATTAAGTACTTCATTTCAACGATTCGACATTATTAACTTTTTAATTGACTGTACCCTACACTAACGTGGGTGGTTGTCCATACTGTGAACAGTCTACAGGTCGCAATTTTGTATAGATATTTCAATGAAATTTAATACATATTGTTATGGTTGACTAAGGACGAAGCCTATTAAAATTGACCATATTTGGTCCAATATTTTAGGTACCTCCCATAGAAATTTTCTTCACGGAACGGGGTTTTAAGGTCATAATGTTATTAAATATAAAGCGATTTAAAAGAAAATCTTATGGTATTTCCAAAAAATGCTACATAATATGCGATGTTCGGTCCGTCATTTCTCATATCCCCTTCCAATTATCACTTTAAGAGCGTAAATCTCACATACACATTGATATTGTAATAATAAACTGGTTAAATTAAGATAAATATAAGCAAAAATCGAAGAACTTCATTTTTTAAACTCATAAATTTAACATAGAAGTTTCCGAAAATCAAATGCTCCATTGGATTAATATAGAGAATTTGGGGAGAAGTATTAAACATGTGGAGGGTATTGGAGGCAAGTCATATCTCCAGTATTTTTGTGTCGTTTTAAAGACAGAATTTAACACTAAAAATATATATTTTGAATTGAATTTGCCTTTATAAATTTTTATAGAAAATGTCAGTGGCAATATTTAAGGCTGTACCTTAACTTTTGCAGTGCAACTATATGGAGGTACAAACAAAGTTTTCCTTTTTTCTAATTTTATTTGAACACGTTGATATTTTTTGGCAGAATATCGATGTTATATCAGATATCCATCTATAACTTCTTTGCTACTCGTCCATTTTTGTAGATTTTAAATATCAAATTGCTCAGGACAATTACAAAGGATTCGGCGTAGTTTAATTGAATTCAGATTATTATTGTGACCGCGAGAATATTTCGAACGTCTCAGATATGATATAAGAATATAAAAAGTTTATGGATTTCTAGATGTCTAATTTTTTGCGTTACATACGGAACGACACATATAATATACCTTTATCACCTCTTGTTTTTGTGGAGGATATAGGAAAATATGTAGTCAGACCCTGAAATAATCTAGATCCTTGATTGGTTATAAAAAGTAAATACGAAAAATTATGGATAATATAATTTGGGTTTTTGAATTTCGCTTAAGAGTTCAATGATGATATTTGTGTCTTAAAGCACTATTTGTAAGTGTTAAATGGGAACAAGGAAAACTTATGGATTGACCTTTCTTTAAAATCTTATTTAAACCAAATAAACATTTATGAGATTTTGCGCTTTAAAGTGAAAGGATCTTATATAGGAGCTTCAAAAAATACTAGATTGATCCTCCAAAAATTTTGTATATTCTATAGAGACAACTAATTTTTGCCAAATTCCGCTCAAATTTTTTTGAAATATTGAGTTAATAATTCTGGGAGAACGCCATACTCCAAATTAATAAGATCCATTTTTTAGAAAATTTGTGCTCGGATTGTGCAGCATTGTTAAACCGGTATTATCTATGGTGATATACTTTGTTTCTACTGATCCGATTCTACTTACATGAATTTGATATAAAAATAATATGAAATTTAGTAAAATATGGAATTTTTAACGAAAAATGAGTAAAGAATTTTTAGTGATTTATAAACATCAAATATGGATTTTTCTAATGAATTGAGTGAAATATGAAATTTTTATTTTTTAGTGAATTATAAAATGAATTATATTATTTAAGTGAAATGTGAAATTTTTATTGAAATATTAAGTTTCATGCGAAATGTGAATTTTTAGTGAAATACAAATTTTTTGGTGAGCTTGTATTGAATTATGAAATGTTTAGTAATATATGCAATTTGTACTGAAATACTTTTTTTACACTTATAATACCAAACTCAACATAACCTCCATTCCCTTCTAAAATAGTGGAGGATCTAAATAAAAAACTTTATTACCGAAAAAAAACTAAAGAACTGAAAATATAAACAATCTGTAAAGCATTTTTAATGTTGTTGCGAACATCAAGCGACACATGCATTTTATGTTGGCATAAAACATGTACTACCTTACTCCTTCTCCCCTCGTCCTGACCCCCCCCCCCACCTATTAAATCTAACTACCAGAGAAAAATTATATGGAGTGTAAATTTTTTATTATCAAACAACCAACACTTGCAATTGCAAGTGATTTCAGTTCACTTCACACTTTTGTGCAATATTGCATGAAGAGTTTTTAAGCCCCGTCAATAACACAAGTTGGGCGGTTGGTCATACAACAACAAATAGCATCAGTAACAACAACAAAAAAGCAAAAACTTTTCATTCAGCCAGTCATGTGTCATTTAGTATTCTTTTTCTTTCTATTTAAGCGTTATAGTTATAATGGCTGAAAAACAACAACAATTTTTTGTCCAAAAAAAAATGGTTTGTTAGTGACGTGGTCAATGTTTTTATAACCTCACATTTATATATTTTTTCCTTCTCGATATTTCTTGGAAAACCAAAAATTACTTCATCCATGGAAACAGTTTAGTAACTGTTAAGTGTTAAGTGTTTGTTGTTGCATCTAAGTCAAATGTCCATTAAATAAAATTTTTGCATCTAAATTTGATATTGCTGTAGTCTTAATTGTTGTTGCTGTTGCTGATGATGATATTCTTTGTTTATTTTTCTTATTGTTCTTGACACTAATTATTGGCTTAAACCTGTTACAAACCAAATTTAAAAATAGTGTTCTTTTTTTTGCCATCAGGCAGTCAGAGATGACGTTTAAGTGCAGTGGATACTGGATTAAGAGAAAGTGAAACATTGAACTTTTAATAACAAGTGAATTTTTTAGTGAAATTTGAAATATGGCAGACTTAGAGAAACAAGAAAATTTTGATAAAATGTGAAATTTCAGTTGAATGTGAAATTTTTACCGAAATAGGGAGACGTAAAGCTTTTTCACCTCGGGTACAAATAAACGACGAGCATCGCGAATCGTTTATGTCTTTCTCGGCACAGTAACTACCTCACCGAGAATCCAAATAAACCCTAACACCCAAATGTCTCACTATATGAAGGTATATGGCATCCAGCCTCTAACTTCAATGTCATATAAATATATTCCCCGTTTGCTGTTAATAAAATTCTAATGTATCCCTCTACCACCAACTGTACCAAAAGCCGTAGGCAAGTCAAATACTTTCCGCTGGATGCCAAAGCAGAAATTAATCTCAAAGATTTTCCTAAAGTATGCCAGTCAAACCAGATGGTCAATGCTTTTATCTCCGATAATCGCGCATAGTCTATGTCATTTCTGGCACAGTTACTGTGAACAGAAATCCAAATCAGTCTAATCCCCAAATATAATCCGATATTCAGTCAACATCATTTCGCGATTGCTGTTAATATCTCGATATCAGTTTAAGTCCAAGCCAGCTGGCCGTTTGTTTGATGAAAGACACATAGCTAGGAGCCATCGGTATACACGCTATGGATTTCAGTTTTAAAGTCGTATTCCAAGAAAGATCCAGTAACATCGTGTTAACGTAAAATAACAAGCCTTTTATTGATATTTTGAAAAGTCATCTAACCTAACTTTTTAGACCCCTTAAGCCAAGTTTATGTGAAAGTAAAAGAACTCTGTAGTAGTTTCCCTTTTCCATTAGCCGTTTGTTAGGTATTTGGTGACTGTCCTGAAGTTCTCTTTGTGTTACCTGAAAAAAAGGAAGTAAAAGATAAAAAGAAGCGAAGACGTAAGTAAAGGAGTTTAAGGTGAGAGGTTCGGATTCGGCAATCAGTATCACAGAAGCCTGTGGAAAACCATTGCAATAAACCAATATTGGAACCCTCCGCAATTGCAAATTAAGCCACAAATCACCAGTACCCAAATCTACCAGAGGTTGTAATAACCTGCAGCTTATGATTTTCTTCCAAATGGCGGAGAGCATAGGATGAAGTGGTGATTGTTTCCCTCGACTTCGACAACTCCTGCAAAATTCGGTTGAGGGAAGACTCCTTCTAGCTGCATGTATTCCCAAGCGACAATGTCCTGATACCGCAGCAACTTTGTCTCTCAAGAGAGCCCTTGAGATCTTGAGTAGGAGTGGGAACAATCGGATTAGTCATCAAAAGCTCCTAAGAATGTTTGAGCTCTTCAAAATAGTCCAATTATTAAAGGCTTTACTGTTCCCTTACCAACTATTCGACCAATACATATGAGTATTTCCTGTAAAAAAATTTTTTAGATGTTTACTTTACTATATGCATTTGTGGTTGTCATGGTATTTTCATTTATTTTTCGTTGATATATAGTTTCACACACATACATACATACAAATACAAATAAACTTGTTTTTTCTATTTTTTGTTTTGGATTGTGGTTGATTATGCGATTCTTGTTGCACTCTCGTCTCGTTGACAGTTGGTAAATTGCAGCAATTAGCAGAAAATTTCAAAAAGTGTTGAAAACATTTTCACATATGCATAAAATAACAAACACACATACACAGAGACACTAATACATACATATACATATAAATATAAAAAAGATTTTTGTTTGAAATGTTCTAAATCTGATTTTAATTGATTGAGTAAAGTAAGAGTGATGGACATAAAAATAAATTTTGTTCAAATATTAAAATTAAAAAAAGGATCAAACTTTTTTTTAGAAACGGGGAAAGAATTAATTCTGCATTAATTTAAAGAAAAAAGGCATTAAAAGAAATAATAATATTAAGCAGACTTTTAAGCAAATAATTCAACCACATTTTACTTGCACTACGATTGCAATTTTAACATAAAACGCAAGACCATTGCAAACGTAATTTTCGCTAGATATTTTCTTTCATTTTTTCTGATGTTTTCTTTCCTTTTTGGGGTTTTCTTTTTTGTTTTTTGTTGCTGAAACTGTTGCTGGTAAACATGTCGAATCAAAGAGAACTCATTAATCATTTTCATAAATCCTTAATAATTCCCAACTTCATATCAATCCAGATGTTGACATATACAACAAAAACAACACAATAATAACAACAACAACAAAAACATAACCCTCGAAATGCAATTCAACCAAATAAAATGTAGTTGTCATAATGGTTGCACCAACAAAAAACACCAAAAAAAACCTGAACAATACAAGACGACATTATGTATGTATGTGTGTATGTGTGTGTATATTTAAAAAAAAAATAAAATCTGGACCAACCGATATGAAAACATAAATATGAATATGTAAACTATTGGAATATGTAAAGAATAATACCAAAAAATCCATACACTTTATCACAGTGATTATCATCAATAAATGGACAGGCAGCAGCAACAACACCACACAACGAGCATATTAAGAATATATCACCAACTCTCTTTTACTCTCGTTATTTTTTCTTTTTTTAACTCATCTCGGTCAACAACATGGAATATTACTTTTTGTCGCCACAAAAACAAAACAAATGAATTCTTTTTGCAAAATAATCGTTTGAACAGTTCAATACGATTTTTATATAACACACACACACACACATACATACAATCAAACCATAAGAATATGAAGCAAAAAACCTTAAAAACGCCATAGTTGGCAAAACGTCATGTGAAGTACCCTCCAAGAGTTGCAGTTTTAATCTAAATGTGGGGTTATTACTTCCCTGTTCCTACAAGAAAATTTCGTGAATAATGTGAATAATGAATTTATTACCTCCGAAAACCTCAACCAATACCAATGCATTTAGATTACATACGTTACTCGTTACTTTTCTATATTCGTGTAAAGTAATTTCCACATAAACTTGGCTTAAGAGATCTTAAATTTTAGATTAGATGACTTTTCAAAAAGTCTACAACAGGCGGATTATTTTACATTTGCTTATCAAAAACAATGTAACTGAACCTTCCTTGGGACACTACTTCAAAACTGAAATTGTTTACCTATTCCATCAAAAAGATCGCCAACTGTCTTAGACTAAAACTGATATCGGGAAATTATTAACGGCAAATGGGGAATCAGATCGAGATGACATCGATGTAGTTGACTGAATATTGGATTATATTTGGCGATTAGATTGATTTAAATTTCTGTTCACAATAACTATGCTATTAATGACATTGACGATGCGCGATTGTCGGAGATGAAGGCATCGACCATTTGGTTTGACCGGCATACTTTAAGAAAATCTTTGAGAATAATCTTTGTGTTTAGCATACAGCTTTTGACATAGTTGTCACTACAAGTTGGAAGAAGTTGGTTATATTAGAACCTTATTAACAGCAAACGGGGAATAATCTCTTCCACTTATCCTCATTTACCAACAGTTCAGAACACTAGCGATCCAAAAATTATTGGAGTTGGTACTTTGGATGTTTCACAGAATTTCCTCTCAGCGGTGTGTACATTTAGAGGAATTGGCATGCCAGTTTTCATAAACCGTGTGGGGGCAACGTTATTCAACGTGAAGAAGATGGATTCCTATATTTGATCCCCTAACAGCGCACCTCTTTGGTCTTCTCCGAGTCTCGAATTAAAAAGTTGATGGTATGCGATAAAGTATCCAAGGACTAATATGGTGTTGCCATCTAGAATAGCGCTAATATCGGGACGGAAGCCTGTTGGAGAGCTATCTACTGGCGCAACATAGACATTAAAGAACCCTAAGTCAACATCGTCCCATCTTACCGCAATATTTTGAAATTTAAGGTGCGGATCTCTGGAGGTCAAATCAGGGGAAATAGTTCTTTGCTGCATAGAATTGTGGATAATGCCAGCACAGGTGCTTCTGTTGGAGTCTTTTCATAGAATGTTGTATCCGTTACAACTTTGCAGACATTTTACTGAAATTGGACCAGTCATTCAAACTCGCTCTTAAGCGATTTGAAAAAATTTCATCCTATTGGTCACACATTTGAAAATGAAAAATCACTTGCGTAAAATGGCTTAATAATTTTAACGGCGGCTTGTTTACATATATATCCCCGGTTCAAATTTTTAAGTACTAAAATTAGGAAATGTTTATAGCCTTGACGTTATGGTAATACGTAACAAAATTATCGCCAAAGTTGGATTTCCACTATGCTGAGATAATGCTCCATATTTAGTGGGTTCAAAGAGATAATTTGTATCATGAGCAGTTGAAATGGAGGTAGATAATCACAGAAACCGGTAGTAAAATATTGTAAGAAAACTGCAATCGAAATTTTGACTCAACCGTCTTCTAGATCAAATTTTATCCTTCTGATATCCAATTTTGGGTGCAACGCAGAAAGTCTTTACAAGAATACGCATCGCTTCAGCTACTGTATAACAAAAATTTACCTGACCCCTTCCTTATCTAAAAATTCAATATAATTTTTTAACACTTAAATGATAACCTCTCGGGTTACTAACGAATTGACAAACATAAAAGCCTTTCATTCCCTACTTCTATACAGCGAAAGGTATAAAAAATATAAATCCCGAGAAAATTGTATGAACACACTGACCAAATATTCCAATCCTTTTCTGGCTATAAACATACAATAACTGCATAATACTCAATTCTGAATTGCAACATGGCGAAAATGCGAATTCATAAAAAAGCACACACTTACAAAGCAAAAGCATAAAAACACACACACAAAAAATGAATTGCAATATGGCGACCGCAATACATACGCACCAAAGTCCCAAACAGTTCGAGAAAAAAAAAGAAAACAGAAAATAATAAAAAGAAGAAAAACATCAACTGAAAAGAAAATAAAAAACCGCGAGACATTGTACAAACACATCCATTGATTCGTTGTTGGTTAACGAAAAAAAAATTAAAAGAAAACATTGAAGAGTTTTTATTATAAATTGGATGGTTTTGTTGGTTAAGTTTAAAGATATATTTAATATATTCCGATATTGTTCTTATTCTTTATATGAAGAAGGACTAAAGAGTTGTGATTTTTTAATTTTTAATATGAATAAGATATTTAAAGAATAATTGCTAGAAATTCTTAATTCCAGTACATTTCCAGATCAGTTCTACTTCAATTCTAGTTGAATTGTAGTTCAGTTCTGGTTCAGTTCTAGTTCAGTTCTGGTTCAGTTCTGATTCAGTTCTAGTTCAGTTCCAGTTCAGTTCTAGTTTAATTCTAGTTGAATTGTAGTTCAGTTCTAGTTCAGTTATAGTTCAGATCTAGTTCAGTTCCAGTTCAGTTCTAGTTTAATTCTAGTTGAGTATTAGTTCAGTTATAGTTCAGTTATAGTTCAGTTCTAGTTCAGATCTAGTTCAGTTCTGGTTCAGTTCTAGTTCAGTTTCAGTTCAGTTCTAGTTTAATTCTAGTTCAGTATTAGTTTAGTTATAGTTCAGTTCTAGTTCAGATCTAGTTCAGTTCCGGTTCAGTTCTGGTTCAGTTCTAGTTCAGTTCCAGTTCAGTTCTAGTTTAATTCTAGTTGAGTATTAGTTCAGTTATAGTTCAGTTATAGTTCAGTTCTAGTTCAGATCTAGTTCAGTTCTGGTTCAGTTCTAGTTCAGTTCCAGTTCAGTTCTAGTTTAATTCTAGTTGAGTATTAGTTCAGTTATAGTTCAGTTATAGTTCAGTTCTAGTTCAGATCTAGTTCAGTTTCAGTTCAGTTCTAGTTTAATTCTAGTTCAGTATTAGTTTAGTTATAGTTCAGTTCTAGTTCAGATCTAGTTCAGTTCCGGTTCAGTTCTGGTTCAGTTCTAGTTCAGTTCCAGTTCAGTTCTAGTTTAATTCTAGTTCAGTATTAGTTTAGTTATAGTTCAGTTCTAGTTCAGTTTTAGTTCAGTATTGGTTCCGTTCTAGTTCAGTTCTAGTTCAGTTCTAGTTCAGTTCTGGTTCAGTTCTAGTTCAGTTCTAGTTCAGTTCTAGTTCAGTTCTAGTTCAATTCTAGTTCAGTTCTAGTTTAGTTCTATTAATAAATGGATATCTCGACTTGTGGTTGTAAATAGAATTTCATCAAATTAAGGACTCCATTCAGCGAACTATCAAGGCTTCTAGAAATTGATCATTTACAAACAAAAGCAAATGGGATTGTGGAACGATGGCATAAAACGCAATTTGCCCTGTCGATACTTCACATCATGCAATAAAAAAACATTTATTCGTTCTCAACTGAATGATTCTTCACAAGTCTTTGTTAGAAGTGTTGGTGTTAAACCTTTACTTACTTGTCCATACAATGGGCAATTTTTAGTCGAGAAACGGACTTATAAAGTAATTCAACTAAATATAGATCGTAAAATACGAAATATATCAATAGATCGTTTGAAACCAGTGTTTTTACCAATTGAAAAAGTACTAACTGCGCGTATATGTAGAGACTCGGACCAACCTCTCAATGGTCCCAATCTCTTCCCATAATCCTAACCTCCTTTCATTGTGTCCAAGAATACAGTTATTTATTAGCACCAAATGCTTGGTTTAGTGGTTCTTTAGATATTCAATTATCAACATTTTCCTTTTATGGATGCTACCTCTACTCCTGATCCCATCCACCCTACAAGTGATTGAAACAAAATTTGAAAATTCTGCCTGTTATATTTCTTTAGATATTCGAAAATCAATATTTGCTTTGTATATGTGGTCCTTTCGAAATTTTTTATAGTCTATGTTAATTTCGGGATCATTCTGTGAAAACTGCATCAAACCGATTCAGTAGTTTAGCTGTCTATAAGTACCAAATAAACAAACAAACACAGATTCATTTTTTATATATAGATAAGCTTTAATTCAATTCTAGTTCAGTACCGATTTAGTTCTACTTCGCTTCTAGTTCAGTCGTACTTAAAATCTTTTAATTTCATTAACAAATTAATTTTTATAAAATTGTCAAAATGACATTAATTGAAAATCCTATTAAATTTAATTACTTTCCCCATTAAACGCTTAAAAGACGAAATGTTGTTTAACCCCATTAAGTCATTTAATATTTTCTAATAATTATTAATGAATTGAATTTCATTTATTTGATGTTTCCTGTTTGTGTGTGTGTGTGAACGTACCTGTTTAATTTATTTAATATAAATCCTTGTTAACTTTTTTTGTTTTGTTTCACATACACTTATTTGTTGTTATTATAATAAATGACATTTATTTATTCCATTTCATTCCATTCATTTCATTTTTATACCTTTCAATCAATACAATAATACTTTTTCCAATTCATATTTATATTTATGTGTATCTGTGTGTTTGTGTTAGTATGTGTTTATGTCTCTCTTTATAACATGTTGTGTTTAATGACACTTTACACTGTTGGGTTTATAAATCCTTTTGACCACATTCAATTTGATTATATTGATTAAGTGATTAAAAAGTTGTCAATGCACAAACCTTTTATTATTATAACTGTTGTTTGTTTGTTTGTTGTTGTAGTTGTTGCTGCAGTTGCTTGCTTGTTTGTTTGGTCCTTTGCGCGTATTATTATTTTTCTATAGATTTTTTTCTCTCTTTTATTATAGTTGTTTTTGCTGCTAGCTGTTGTTATCCTCATTGTTGTAGTTGCTGCTGCTACTGCTGTTGATGCCGCTGTATTTTGTTGCTGTTGCTGCTGCTCATATTGTCATTTTTAATCCTTTTTGTTAACCACAATAACCACACTCAATGCGGTTTTACTCTTTATTTTAAGTTAATTTTTTACCATCGCCAACATCATCAGTATCAACATCGGCAGCAGCATCCGCAACATCAATATAATAGCAGCAGCTTTAGCTTCCATAAATCTATAGCAGTTATTGCATTTAAATAAAACTAAATTTGTTTTTATTTTTATTTTTAGTATAAAGAAATTAAACTAAATGTTTCAAATTTTGTAAGAATTATTTGGATTCCTTTATTGTATCGTTTTTCTATTTATGTTAAAGTTAAAATTATCCCATCGGTGATCGTCTTTATATATAATTTCGAAATATTATTTCTAATCACTTGTCTATGAACATTTCAATTGCAACAAAATAACTGTAATCGTAGTAGGACATAGTCGAAATTTTTCCGCTTCTTTGCTATGCTGCGTCATTCCAACTTTGACCTTTTGTACTTCATGTGGTTAAGTATTTGGTAACTATTGTGGTTTCTGCTAATCAATTTTTTTTTAATTCCTGCAAATGTTTACATTTTTAAAATCATTATTACTTTTGGTACAAGTTCCGCTTTGACTTTGAAATAAGAAATGATTCAAGACAATTTGTAAGGCCCCGTTCTGAAGTGAAACAAAAGGGCTTAAAAAATCGATTGCAACTTAATCCACTGTTTTCCAAATATTTTTGTACTGATCTTGCAACATGTAGAAGTTTAAGATAACGGCATTGTTTTTGGCCGAAATTCTTGATCACTAATTGACTTATAAACTTCAAAAACAGTTGCCTTCGTTATAAGAGATTTTTTGTCTTCTAATCCGAGCTAATACAAAGCATTGCCTTCCCATCGTGGATAGTATTTACTTATTACAACCTCCGAGTCATACAAGCGTTATTCCCGAAAGTAACACAACTTGTGTGACTCTTTGATATGTCGAAATTTTTTACTCTTAACAAGAATTTCTAGCAAATAATGTTTCAACTTCATCATCTTATCTTCTGTGAATCATGCAGTGTGCAATTTTTGAAGAGGATCTGAACATGTGGATAATTTTTTAAATATTTCCATGTTTGTAATTTTTATGAGTTTGAAATCCCAATCTGGGAGGACATTTGTATGGGAGCCAGTATGACCTGAGTATGTTGAAATGGTTGCACGGGTGAACATCAGACTTAAGCATCTTATAAAATATATCTTTAATGACAAGCCTTAGATTTTGGTGTCCGTTGATTTTTGTACTTTTTTTTTATAATTGTGTTTGTTCAGTGCCGAGTCATATCATGTGACCAATGAATTGTTATTTGTGTATGAACTGCTGTCCTTTATACTTTACTTGTGTGTTTTTTGACACTTTACGGTCACCATTACAGAACTATTCGGAATGATAATGTTCACAAAATTATGTCTTCGAATTAGCTGTAGCAAACTGCTTCTTTTACTTAAATCGTACTATTTTTTCTGCGCAACTCGAGTATCTTCACATGGTACATGTTGTTGTAGGGTGTATTGAAACCAAACTTTGTATCCCTTGAATGCAAAAACTATCAGTTATTAACTCAAAGAGAAATCTTTTTATATAAAATCTTGTTTAATTCTAATTAGGAAATCATATTCCATAATTCCTCTTACAATCATTATCCCTGAAGTTTTTTATCTATTAAAATGAAAAATTCTAGAAATTTTATTTTAAACACCAACATGCGTTAGAGTATTCAACAATGATTGCAAGTCAATGTTTGTCATACCAATTAGCAATTAAAATGAACTAACAATTCAAAATTTACAAGCAAATAAACAAACAAACAGACAGACAGAAAGACTGACACATAAATGAATGAATAAATGAACAAAAATGTACACAAAAAAAACTGAGACTGAAGTAGAGTTTAACACTGATTGAGTAAAAGTTCATTGAAATGAAAAGAACTAATTACTGATCCAAATCCAAGTGCATAAACTATGAAAAACCCCAGGAAAAAATAGTACAAAAAAAAAATAAAACAAGAACAAGTTCGAATGCTTTATGCGGCTATAACGAATCATGAATACCCTCCATCACAATTGCATATGAAGTAAATACATAAATACAAATGCAATTCGTACATATATACTCGTACATTCACACACTGATGTATACAACATATGAATCACTGAATCAAAAAATGTAGTAAATATAACAAAAAAGGTTGTAGAATTGAAGAAAAGAAGGTTAAATATCAGACAACGAAACATTTATTCATCATAACGAAAGTTTTCGTTAATTTTTAGTAAATTATTCAAATTGACAAAAATACGTTTTTCATATTGATGAATATTTCCATATTTCAATTTAGTACCATATTAAAGTTTAATTTACGAAATTTAGGTTAAATTGAGGAAAGAATTACGTTGAATTGTTGTAGTAAATTAATACATAAACCAAGGGAAGGAGTACTCCCCATTACAATGTAACAACGAAAATTTTTAAAATTTGTCCCAATGACGTCCTCATGACTTCCTTCTGTAAGACGGATAGAATCAAAGGAGAAGTATATGTATATGAAATATGAAAATATAAAAAAAATTATTTGATGAAAAAAATTGTTAAATTAACAAATATTTTATTCAAATTAACTTAATTTTAATATGTAGAATTGAATAAATTTGTGTATTATTTTACATACGATTGAATTTTTTAGTATATTTGAAGAAAAGTCTTCAATTTGAAGAAAAATTATGTTAATTTGATTAAAAATTAATTTACTTTGCAATATTTTTTTTAAGTTAAAGTTTTACGAAAATTTTTCGTCAGTATCACCGACGACATTTGGTACATTGAAACTTTTTTGCTCGAACTTTGAGGTTGCCTTGACTGCGATGTATATCTTTTAATAAACTGAACCGATTTTGCTGCTTTTAAATAGGAAACTTTTCAGGACTAATGGAAATACCCAGGCCAAACTTCGTTAAGCTTTGTGTGCTAACAACAAGCAGACAGACCGACATAGCTAATTCGACTCAGATATTAATTTGATGCAAGAATATACATATACATTAAGGGATTTCACATGATCCCTATTAAGCGTTACACACGGAATGTCAGAGTTAACATATCCTCTTCACCCCTTGTGGTGATGGTGGAGGGTATAAAAAATTATATATTTTTCTCTAGAAAAATCTAACAACAATTCAAAACCGGAGACATATGATGTGTTAACAAGCCAAAAAATGACAATATTCTATGAAAGTATAAATGAGTGAATGAATAAATGAATGTATTCCTGGAGTGTGTTCATTAGAATGATGAGTGGCTGCAATATTCACATACACATAAGTAACATATGTATGTATAAAAGTTAGAAATATTACAAATTTACAAGGAAGTAAATATTCAAACAATTATTAACTAAACGTTATTACACACACACATACACTCACACTATACTCGTTATCATCACATAGTCGAGATATTATTTAGCATTACTTTACTAGATTCCTTCTTGCATCATAACTGGCAGAAAATGTTTCAATGATGATAATAATTCTGTTTGATTGTTGGTGCTCGAAATCAAAGTCAACATAACACTTTTCGAGTTAAATTTTGTTCCTTTTGTTTCAGTTAAGATAAATGAATAAATATTGTAGAAATACAAGTGCATGAATGAATAACTGACTAACTGAGTGACTGACTACATAAAATATCACACAGTTGTAAATTCCCAAAAAAGTGTCTGAAATTGTAGATGGTTGATTTGGTTAAAATTTTATATTTTTTTTCCTGCAACAATTCTGGATGCTGAAGTGAGAAATCAAATGTTTAAGTAAAAACATTTTTTGTTGTAATTTTCAGTATCAACAGAATTAAACGAATCGTATGAAATTTCAAATAAAAACTTAAATTCATAAAATCTGTATTTAGTCTTTTTTCCCATATGCAGGTGATTAACTGAAGGATGTTAATGATCTGAAGTTAAAGGGGAAGAAGGAATGATAATAAATAAAAAAATTTTGTTAATAATCCTTTAGAGAGATGTTGATGGTTGCAATTGTGTAATTTGTAATTTAAAATTGCAAATATTTAAAGAAATCTGGTAGAAATTTTCAGAAAAATGGAATAGAGTCCACATTTATTGGAGGTATCATAATGTAATCAATTACCTGAAAGAAAAAGAAAGGAAAAAGTGAAAAAGAAAAAGAAAGGAAACAAGAATTTAAAAATATTTGTAAAACTAAGTATAAACACTAAAGCCCCGACTTGCATCTTCCCGATTTTCGCCGTTTAGATACAACACTTTTCAAGAACTGAAAAAATTCGATTTGCCTCATTGCAATTTCAAGTTGCGTCTTTTCGATCCCAATTTGCATCGTTTCGATTTTGATTATTTGATTGATTTGATTAACTATTATTAGGATCACTGATAACATTTATCGTCATATGTACGTCTATTTACTTCGACGTTTAGTTTTCAGATGGCGTGAAATAAGGTCTTTGTTTACATAATTGTTGCCAAGTTTCTGGTTATAGTAAAATATTAAGTGTGTGATTCGCCAAAGTACATAAAAACTAAGTCAAGGAAAGAGAAAAGTAATAAATTTGGAATTAAAATAAGACAAAATTAAACTTTTGAAATCGGGAAAATGGCTGTTGAAATAGGAAGAGTTCTTGCACCTACAAGAATAAGAATAATTTGCAACGAAGACAGTTGCTTTGGTATCTAAACAATATACCAAAGCAAGAAATCCTTATTGGTTAAGATGAAGTCCCTTCTTTCAATTTGGTAACATGATCGGTACAGTCACTATGATATCTGTTGATTTTTAGGATTTTGGCATTAAATGTGTTAAAGAGTGAAATGATGAGGACGGTCTAGAGTTAACAGGAGGAAATTTATATTAGGACTATCAAAATCATGGGCCGATTACAATAAAAATTTAGCTAATGATAACAATATCTAATCTTGTGAAAAAACTACCAATAATTTTGACTGAAATTTTTTGAATCTTAAAATATTAAGAAATGATGCCCGAAATACTGTTTTATTTCCAAAAAATCGGTGAATTTAGAGATATTTCCATGAAATTCTCCTCCATCCCAGATTTAGGAAAAATATTTTCATAAAACGGGTATAATTAACAACATATTTTAAACATGACACAAATTGTAAACTCTAGATGAATAAGTTTTTTAAAATATATTTCGTCCATATTTTTTCCCGGAAACTATCTACCATCCATTTTCTCAATTAAAGCTGTTGAAGTTCTGTAAATATTCACTAATTAATGTTGCATTTTGGTGGTACAAATTGGTCCTAACTGCCCTTTATTTTATTCACCAAAACAATTCTTTACGAAGAAAGACTTAATGTTAATGCTCGCAGATAATCCATAGCTATTATTGTCTTTATATGGGGGCGAATTCTTTATATATCTGACCATTAAATTTGCATTATTTTGACGGCAACATTTCCCCCTAATCTTATCCATCCTACATTATGTCCAGTAAAATAGTTCCTTGGGAAAATAACTGATGCATTTTAATATCATATTAAAGTTTAATTTACGAAATTTAAGTTAAATTGAGGAAAGAATTACGTTGAATTGTTGTAGTAAATTAATACATAAACCAAGGGAAGGAAATTTTTAAAATTTGTTCCAATGACTTCCTCATGACTTCAAAGGAGAAGTAGTCCCAATTATGAAAATATAAAAAAATAATTTGATGAAAAAAAATTGTTAAATTAACAAATATTTTATTCAAATTAACTTCATTTTAATATGTAGAATTGAATAAATTTGTGTATTATTTTACATACGATTAATTTTTTTAGTATATTTGAAGAAAAGTCTTCAATTTGAAGAAAAATTATGTTAATTTGATTAAAAATTAGTTTACTTTGAACTATTTTTTTAGTTAAAGTTCTACGAAAATTTTTCGTCAGTATCACCGACGACATTTGGTACATTGAAACTTTTTTGCTTGAACTTTAAGGTTCCCTTGACAGCGATCTATATCTTTTAATAACCGAAAATTCAAAAGTTCTTTAGATATTTGATAATTAATATTTGCTTTGCATTAGGGTAGCATTCTCAATTATCGTACCGAAATTGTTAAGAGTCTATGTTACTTTCGGTTATATTGCGATCATTTTGTAAAAATTTCAACGTAATCGGCCCAGTTTAGCTGTCTATAATTCCCAAACAAACACAGGATCATTTTTATATATTGGCGTTAGCTAAATTGTAAACAAAAGTTCAAATCTACATGCCAAATTTCCAAAAGATCGGTCATGAGCGACCGCAGTTCCTATAGAGTTCTCATCAAATAAGAATGAAATTGAGATTTAAATATCGGTCTAGAAAGTACAGAGAAAAGCAGATGGAAAAAGGTTTAGCCAATTTCTATTGTATTTAAAATATTAGGTTGGACGTAAAAATACCTCGAATAACTGGATGGACAGTTACTGTGATTGATAGGGTCCATTTAGGGTTCTGCATTTGATAAGACTTAGAAATATATAAAATTCTGAAGACTCTTCTTGATTTATTTCGGGAACGTTAAACATTCATTATTATTGGTGTTCACTCGTTCTACTGTACATTTGCCTTTGTGTAGGTGAAACACCTTAAACACTGAAACTGATGAGAGAGCAGCACCCATTTACAGTGTACGTGTGAAGTAAGCTAAATTTGTAATCTAACCACGAGAGACAGGAAATCTGTATTTCGAGCACCTCTAATATGAACCTATATTGAACATTTTTATTTTAAAAGATCCAAAATAAGTAGAAAACAAATTTTTAGGCATTTTTCATTGCATATGAACCTGATAAACTTGTAAAAATGGTAAACGAAAAGACTTATAAAGGTGTTTACTTATTTTTTAAAGGATTTCATGTACCCTTATTTAAACAATAACAACATCAAAATGATAAAAATACATAGCACCCAACCCCTTAACCATTTCTCCACCAAATCGATCCATTTGAAAAAAAACTCAGTAAATTGTAACTATAAATAAGTGTGTATGTATGTGTGTAGCGAATTGTTTTGTTCTTATTGTTGTTGTTTTTCTTTTGGTGGTTATCGTTTCGTTATTCATTCCACTTTGCAAAATTGTTCCATTTTAATATTGTTGTTGTTGTTTTTGTTGTTTTGTTATTGTGTTGTATTCTCGATCGGTTTTAACAAATTTCACTATTTTTGTTGAATAGTGTTCCAATTACTTTTATTTTGAAATTTGTGCGTTTTCTGTGGTGCCAATATGAAGTTGTTGTTATTTGTTGTTTTATGCCTCCATTTTCCATCATTTAATTGCAAAAGTGCATTTTGTATGATTCCATTGCATTTGCATTTGCATTGAATTTCAGTTTTGTTTCAATGTGTGTACATTTACATACATATTCATGTATGTGTATATATGTATATTTATATATGTATATTGAATGATGGATATGTATATTTGAAATCGATTTTATTTTTGGGAAGCAATACTTTTGTTGTCTCTGTTGTTTTGGTAACCAAACACATACCGGTGATTTTTTTCCTTTTTTTGTTGTTCCTATTTTTATATATAATTTTTTTTGTTTAATGGACTCTTTGATTCTTAGTTTGGAGCTTTGCAAAATATTTTTGTTTATTAAAGAATTGGTAGCATATTAGTAGTACAACTGGAGGAAAAAATGACCGAAATAATAAAACAGGGATTTTGTAAATTAACTTCATAATTCAAAGTTAAAATAAAATAAAAAAGTCATAAACACGAATACGTCGATCTATATACGCACATATGAGATCAGATCAAATAATCGGATAAATGACACATTGAGGGTACTTAAACTTTGTCACGCGGTTGAAAAGTTTTAATGCCCGTAACACATTTCTTTGAGCCTCCATAATCTCATAATACAATGTAATGAAGAAAAATCTAAAAACAGTTTTAGCGGAAAAGTAGAAACAAGAAATGAAAAAATATTTTCGTAACTCACTATCACTATACCCACATTTCTACGTGAGAGATTTAGGCATTCAGCTCTCATTTTACAAATATTATATTGGTAACACTCACGGCTCTATCTCAGCGCTGTTGAGGAGTTTTCGAGCAAGAAAAGTTCATGAGAACTTCGGATTTTTTGACTCACTTATCACTGAGGGCATTTTCATTTACGTTATTGCAGGTCTATAAGTGCAGGGAAGAGCTGATAAAACTGTTTCGATTTTTGACATTATTTTAGTATGGATCCTTAGGCCCAGAAACTATTTTGATAATGAACCAGCTTGAAATTATCAATAATCTGATACATCAAATTGGAATCAGTAGAAATTTCACTAGGATACATTAATGGAACGATCGTCAAACACATTCTTTATCTAACCGAGATATGTAGAGTTACACACATATAAGGTCGCAAGGAGTTGTTGTTGTGATGTGAATAGAAGAAGGGAACTCATGAAACACACACGTGAAAACATATTGAGATTGATATCTACAGGGACATATCGAGATTGATTGCCCTTCTACAACTACCGTTGTAACTCCAGTAATGTGGAAAAGGATGAGAAAGTGTTCCACATTCTCTGTGAATGTCCCATTCTAGGAATATGTTTCCAAAGAGACAATTAAGGTGAATGATCAGCAGTAAGTTTTAACATCCTACTGAGATATCTCAGCTCATTGGCATTTATCTAGCTCAATACGACTAGTGACAGTAAGTCAAGACTTTCCCGGTAACCGAACCTCTTACGGTTTTCTTACCGCATTATCACGATACGGGATAGACCTTTATATCGTTGTTACCTACTTTTTCCCATCTTTCTTGCAACATATGAATCCGTATAAAAATAACAGTTTGAATCGTGAAATGCATCGCAAATAAGTTTTTTGAGTTGATGCTTTCGAAGTAGAATTCTTTAACTTTGACTTCCCAGCAACACATTTTTAAGCATCTTTAAATACTGATTTATAACGGTAGAAATTCACCCTCCAACACACCATAACATGTGAAGGTTAGTTCACATGTTGTCTAAGACGATATTGTCAAATAAATATAGCACGTACTGCTCCATCAACTGACATTCAGGTCAAAATCAACCTGATAACAACTCCTGAAAAGCTAAGTTCCACTCCGCAACTGTAGCACATTTTACTATTCGCTTTCGTCAGATCCATTTAATATCACCAACTCGCTTAACTTTTAACGTATTGAATAAAAGTGCATCATGTTTTCATTATGTATAACATTTTTTAAATCATTTCTATATAAAAATGTGTACCCATACATTCATTCATTCATTCCTTCATCCATCCGCTACCACCACTATCATCAGCAGCAATTCATCCTGTTCCCTTTCCTACCCCTCATGTTTTTTTTCGCTGAATAAAGGAAAAAGTAACACAAAACTGCGTTTTCAAAAATTTTGGCGTTTCTATGGAACACGTTGCATTGCGTTCATTGTGGTCGCGGTTTTTTGTGTAACATGCAACGCGAACTTTGCAATATTCCAGCTGCTGTTATTGTTATTGTAGTTGTGCTCTTGTTATTATTGTTGTTGATGATGCATTTTAAACAAGAAACGAAACGAAAAGAAAAAAGTTTTATTCACTTTGTAGAATTTTGGGGAAAATGCATTTCATTTTAACCAATTGATGGATGGATGGATTTATTTGAATGTACACGTTATGTGAAACTCACATTCATTCACTCACTCAGTCACTGACAAAATTTACATTTGTTTAGTTTTAATTTGTTCTGTTTTATAATCAAATTTAGACACTTTAAAATTAATTTAAATAAGATTTTTTTTTTTATTTTTTTAAGTTTTCACTTTTTAATAAACAATTAAATTTATTTTGATAAATTCTCTTCAGACACGCAATAAGAAAAATTTTTTTTCTAAATATTTGAATGAACAGTGGTTCAGAATAGTTGGATTTACATACAATAAAAATATCTCATGTTACAAGCTAATTTAACTCATCAGACATCACACTTTGGCGTCTACCAAATGCAGAATTTGAATGACCGATGTTTACCCTCCAAAATACCATACATTTTATTATTGACACCAGACTATATGAGATTGTTCCTTCATATGTTACCCAAATCGGATAAAATCGACTATAAATCGATAAACAATTTTCAACAATAAGTAGCGAACATGAGTTCACTACAGGTGAAATTAAAAAATATGAAATTATAAGTCGAATTTTAGAACAGATAAAAATGACTTAGAAAATTACATCGGAACATAACTGTATTATAAAACGTAACTGTTATAGAAATCAATCACTTACTAACCGCAAATTCTAATCAGGAGAAGGAAACTTTCTGAAAAAGGTCAGGAACGTTTTCACAGATAAACTAACTGATCAAAACGGAATGATTAATAATAGCCTGGTAGTTATTAAAGTTCTACAACCACGCATCACTTTATTCTGGGAAGAAGAAAAGCTACTACCAAAATGAAAGAAATGTATCATCACAAAGTGACACAAAAGTGACGATTTGAAAAATTGCAATAAGTGAATATGCTGGGACGAGTTTGAAGCCAAATCTACATGGTTTCTGGTCAAACAGGACATACGCAGACTAAGTGAACGCTCTACTATTTCTAATAGAAACTAATAGAAACTTTATAGATTTCCAGCAATGATATTGGAATGAAACATGAGAGAAATTTTCAAGGCACAAAAATCTTTAAGTACAATTCTATATGGAAAATCTCAAAATAGCGTCAGCAATTTGTATAATGGGGAGGCTTTTTTGTGGATGCTTCCAATAATAGCAAAAAAATGCTTAGTGGTCTGACATCTGTTTCATATCCAACTTATATTGGAAAAATGAAAATAGCTCTCAATAGATTTAATTACGAAGGTCCTTTAGCTTAATCCCCTGCATATTAGTAGCGATAAGAAAAAAACTAGTCAGAAAGTTTGAAGTCAGAAGTCAGTTGGGGAATTTTAAATCAAACTTCATGGAAGATATCAATGTATATTGCTTTTACCTTGCAAATCTGGACTACTATATATTCGACTTTGTGTAAGTGAAAAAAGACAATAATGCATTTACTCGCTCTGCTCAAATTCATGAGAGAGCAGCAGAAGCTTGAACACTAGCATCGTGTTGGTGCCAGTGCAATCAACCGAGAGACTTTGAAAGGTGGAAAATCGCTACAAGAAAATATCATGTTGCAATCAGATCAAAAAATGAAAAACGATGTAACGCAATGTCATAATTTTCCATGATGACAATGCACAGCCTCATGCCGCAAGATCGCTGAAAACTAAAAACCAATACCTTCCTCTTCTAACTGTTATCTGTTACGATCTAGACGAAATACCCTTAATGAAATATTTGCATTTTCATTAAAATATTTATTTCATTTTTATCATTCTGCCCCACTGTGATAATGTCGAGAAACATTACAATTGCATGTCTGTGGAAAAAAATATTTTCTTTAATTACTTTGTAAGTCCTTGTTGAACTGACACCACTTTCCTCTTTTGCTTCCTCTGCATAGCTAAAGTCATGTGTGTGGATTAGAGGAAGAGATACCAACAATTGTTTGTTGCCAATTCTTGGAGGGATTATTTCATTTTGCGTTTTGCTTTTGTAACCATCATACGCTGCGGTAGTCGTATGTGGTTACGTATTTTAATGCTCTTAAGTTTATAAAACGCACACACACATACATATATATATATACGACACATATACCCCTACATTTATACTGTTTGAGGGCGCCTTTAGTATTAAGCTTTTATTTCTATAGCCGTATTAGATATTAGAAATGTCATAGATGTTACCAATAATCCCTATTAGCTGGGGTTTCGTATTAAATCTCTGTTGTAAACATTTAATTTTTAATTTAATTGTAAACTGACATGAGTCTAGGAAATGTTTTTCTCTCCGTAATTTTTTCTATTATTTTGTTATTTCTTTAATACGTTTTTGTGATTTGATTTGTTTGGATTTTTCTTTCTAGATTTATCGTATTAAATAAATAGAAGGTTAAATCAGAACCCAGTTACTATATTTACTATATTTATTGACTTTTTTATTTATTTGTCTGTATATGTGTTTGTATGTGTATGTGTATTTGTTTATTATTTAATACAATTCTGCCATCAATTGCATAAATAAGCGCCAAGTTAAGTTAAAAACAACAACTCTCGAAACAAACTTCACTTTAGAAAATATCTCAATGACCATAGAAATTTACCAACTGATGTGGAAATTAATGATGGTCATATTTATTGATGCATCATCAACAACTTTGATACAATTGTTATCAACAACACGAAAAAAAATTTCACTTTTTCGGAATTAACCTTTGAAGGGGCTTAACTAAATCCAAAGTTATATGAATATGATCTTAAAGCAAAGTCATCAAGTAGCAGATAAATTTGAAAAAGCTGACCATCTAAACCAAAAGATTTTGAAACCGACAAGCCATAATCGGCTCAATGTAAGAGAAATAAATCAAAATAAACTTTTTCCTGCCCCTTTAAATAATTTTTATATGTTCGTCTTCGCCGCATTAATTCAAATCCATTAAAAATCCTTACAAATATTTTATTTAGAGATCTTCACACAAATTCAAAAACTCACTTATACTTATAGAGAGCTCTTCTCTTGCCAGGGTTAAGTAAATCTCCCCGTCCTTCGCTTCACCATTGCAACTGATATCAGTTCACAAAAAACAAGTCCTATTGAGGCAATCGACAAAAATTCAAAAACTCACTTATACTTGTAGTAACTAAAATATTTTTACTTTTGTTAAATAAAACACAAATACAAATACTTCCACAAAAAATACAATGAAAACCATCACACACACTCACACGAAAATTGTAGAATATTTGTTACAGCAATAAACACTGACAATTTACGTTCTAGCACCAGTAAACTTTTCAAGTGGAACTGGAAACGTAAAATAAACTCTCGGCAATATTTGATGATGTTATTTTTTCGTTGTTATTTAAACATTATAAAGTAACAACAAACATCAACAACAGCAACGATTTTGTTGATGATGACGATGGAGTAAAAAATAATCTCGAAAAAAATAAATATAGAAAATTTTGCAAAAAAAAATTGCTGGAAATAAATTTTGAATACCCTATACCAAAATCAATGGAATAGGGGATGTTTACAATACACGGAAGCTAAAGGATTCGAAAAAAGTTAAAAAAGGCAGAAAGAGTATTCCATCGGATTAACGCTCAGCTGGAAGTTGCAAATTATCAGACATTTTTAGGAAAATGACAAGTTTTGGTTCTCCCGTTTTTTACATCAGAAATTGACCCTAAAAAAACATTTGTATCAACCGATGTATTTAACATGTCAACTTAGAATCATCTCAAGTCCTCTGTAAAATATATTGTATATCAACTTCGATTTTATCTATAACGAAATTTCGGAAGTTGTTAAAATCGGGTCAAACGTTTATAAGAGATCTGTATCATAGAAATACTAATTTGAAGTTGATGACGAATGACGATGTACAGACATTTGGTATCGATATCACACACATTATAAAGAAGATTTTAACTCTTCTTTGTTGGATATCAAAGGTTGGCTTGTTTCATTCCTTAGCTTAAAGCTTTTTGTAAACAAGAAATTCCGAAAATATTTAAAAATAAAATACCAGTTAAATCAAAGCCGATTTGACCAGATATGAAAAGTGAAAGCTTATCAAAAGTTTTCGTCAAAAGCGATTTGAATTAATGCTAAGTTTTAGCTCTTTCGCATCTTTTTTTCGGTAGAAGCAGAACTTTCATATTTTTCAGAACAGGATATCAAAAGATGACTTGATTCAGTCTTAACCTTTAAATCGAAAAAGTTCCTTAGGCACATCGAGTGAACGATGTCTAGAAAACTATAACGTAGTCAGTGCATTAATTTGAAGGGATTATCCAAACAGTTTTCGGTCAACTGCCTTATCATCTAATCGAATATATCGGTATATAATTTCTAGTAGTTTGATTTTATAGAATCGAATCCTTAAGTTTATCGTAAGGCCGAAGTAAGACTTGTGAATATATTAAATTAGTGATAATGATCTGTTTTATTAAAAACTATGGTCGCATAGTACTTAAACAAGGGACAGTTTCGAAAACGACTTTAAAGTCTTTAGATCTTTGAAAATATTTGAGCAGATTTAAAAGTGGCAAAAATAACTATTCCCAACTTTATGATGTTTATTACAAAATGTTTTAAAAGACATTTTAGAAAACTTCCAAAATCTATATTAAAAGCTAATTTTGATAAAAGTCATAGCTGTGGTAAAGGATATTATATAGTCGGATAATGATGACTATAATTCTGTTTTGTTCTTTTTTTTTTTAATGTAAAAAATCAAAAATACAGTTAGAATTTGGTTCAAAATGGAAAATTCTTCAAGTGTTTGTACTATTAAAGCGGAAATGTTGTACGGATTTTCATACAGGAAAAATTGCAGCGAAGACGACTAAAAGGAAGGCTATAATAGTAAATTGGAACTTAAGTTTATATTGAAAGTAAACTTTAGAAAAATACTTATTGTCAATTTCTTAAGACTTAGAAATTTTGAACAGATCTGGGGTCCTCTTAGACTAACAGAATTGAAAAAGCTGAGATTTAGAAACCAGAAAAGACTGTAACCTTTTAAAAGAAATTTAGTATTTCAATAAAAAAGTTTATAGTTATGGCGAAACAACTTTTATTAAATCAATAATGACTTTTTAACTTCAAATTAAAGTCACTTAAATAAAGTTAATGTGAATAAATAAACCATTAATACCATCGTTATATGAATAAATGTAAAAACACTCTCAAAGTACAAAGAGAATGAGAGAGGGAGAGAGAGAGGAGTTGATTTCCATTTTTATAAATTGACAGTCAATATATATAGAGCCAATTCTGACCTCACAATGTTGGCCAAAAAGTTGATGACTATAATGCCAGCGATTTTTTCTTGTATAGAAAATAAAAATTCCAAAAAAAAAACAAACTCGAGTTTTTGTGTTCATGTAAGTGTCTTTGTATAAGTGTGTAACTAAGTACGTACGTATCTGTATGGATATATGAATATAAAAACAACAGCAAAAAAATATCCTTTAGCAAAATTTCCGTAATGAATCAATCATTGCCTGATTTAAGCCAACCATCAAACGATTTAACGGTTGTTGGTTTACTGAGTTTTGATGTGATAACTTTTTTTCCCAACTTTTTGTTGTTTTCTTTTTGTCCGCTTGTGTTAACGATTTTCATCAATCGATTGGATGTGCTGCAATGGACACTTAAAACTAAATCATAAGGGTCATAAACTAGTTGAAATTTTATTTAAAATCCACGCAACAACAACAACAACAACAATTAAATGACTTTTTTGTAAAAAGAGGCAAAACTAAATAATAACAGTGATTTAAGTAAACAGCATGATTGCAATTTTTTAAGGGGTTAAAAGGGGATTCAAATTAAATATATAAAAAACTAATACGTTAGTTTTTCATAGTTTAAGTTATATTGTGTTGGAACTATTGATTAGATGGACTAAAATATAATTTGATACTCATTCTCTCACATCATTTAACAAAAATAATTTTCCTTACAACTTATCAGATCAGATAAAATATGTAACAGTATCTAATTTTACTACAATCGGTCCACAATAAATATGCTAAATTTGATCGTCCTCAAGATCACTCTAAATTGGATGCATCTCTAAAAGTATTACAATTATGATCACTGATCACATTTTGTTAAGCAAAATAATCTACTATTACAATCGATAATACATACAGAAAAAAAAACTTGAGACAAAATCAACGTTGTACATAGTTGATTTGAGATTAAATTGATTTTTTTTCTGTGTGTGTACACAAAGTGCAATTTTGAACACTCCTACAATTTTATAGATCTCCTGGATGGCAATATCGGAATAATAATTGAAAAAACGGATTTTAAAAATGTTTAAAAAAAATTATTTCCAAATTATTCTCATTTCCGAGAATATTTCAAAATACTGAAATCTTATCATTTACGTAAGAAGGTTAATTTTTTTATATATGAAAATAGTAATTGGACCTTAAGATTTTCTGTGATCTCTATAGGAATATTTTTTCAAAAAAGTGGAACTACTAAAAATTATTCAAAGTTTCCGTATGTGAATTTTTATTTAATTTTCTCCTGTCAAACAACATTTTTCTTTGTATGGACGATATACCTCCCCTGATGTTATCCTTCTTAATTTTTGTCTAGTAAAATAGTTCCTTGAGGATCAAATTTCAGAACTCTCACTGTTATACGCCGCTTTAGATATTCGACAATTAATATTGCTTTGTATGGGCGATATCCTGTCCCCTAAGAAAGTTGTTGGGACCAAAATTTTCAGAGCTCCTCCGCTATGTCAACTACTCATCTCCCTGCCCTCGCGGAATTTTATTTCCTCTGTTTACTTTTGGGGTATATTAAATCTATTCGTGGAAAATTTCATCAAAATTGGCCCCGCCATATTTTAAGTTTATACCGTCAGCATATACGTACAATCATCACATACAGCACATCCTATTTTATGTATATAAGATGTGTTTCATATAGAGAAATGGTTATGGAAATAGCCTTCTTATAAGGCATTTGGTATCCTCTGAAAAACGTTCCCGAATTTTGAAGACCAAAGTTATAAAGACTTAAAATTCGTTACTGGTACCCACCACCACTATATAGGTTGGTGTACGGTATTGATATGTTTGGTGCTGCATGTTTTGGTTACGACTAGAGACATCGATAGTGAAATCCTAGAATTTTTGGGAATTGTTCCATCGAAAATTTGGAAACTAGATATTGTTATACACTCAAGGTCGAAGCCTGAATAAATTGATCATGTTCCGTCCAATAATTCCAGCTGTAGCTCCCATACAAATGCCGTCCCAGGAATGGGGTTCTAAGCTCATGTAAACCTCGCAGAAAATGAAAACATTTTTATTAAATTCAACAAAAATAAATTATGGATCCATCCAAATCCACTAAAGAATTTAAGATCAGTTCACAAATGACCACATGCCCTTGTACCTTGAGCAGGTCATAAGGGCTAAAATGGGGTGCCTCAAACACTACAATTTGTGAATTCCTACGGAATCATTTTAAAAGCCTTCATGATATATTACAATGTCTATGAACTTGTCTCTGAATCAGAGAATTAAAAAGATTTCCACTTCTTTATGGGGAAATATAAAAATCCCAATCGGTAAAAATCATGTTGTTTAAAAATTTTATTTTTTTCAAAGCAATGATGAACCTTCTGAAATGAAGTCTTTTTGGAAAATTTAGGATAATTCAAAGATGATTCCAGCTTTGCGATTTTAATAATTTCAGAAGAATGCATTTTTTATTTGTTGAAATTTTGATAGGGCTTGTGGGAAGATGTTTCCCCAAATTTATTCAAATTTAGTTTACATGTTTTTTCTTTATCAATTAACAAAAAGTTTATAAGATTCAGAACAAGAAAATGGTTTCCATTTTATTTTTTCTATAAAAAAATCCTTAAAATTCGACTCTCTTTTTATAGTTACTATTTCAGAGTAACATAACTCTTTAATGGATTCGTATATTTATATGGTTATTGAGGATTTTTCAAACTAGGGAATAGTGAATCAGACCTATATAAGCTCGTTAACTTCAAGAGACTACAAAACAAGAATGAAAATGGATGAAAATTTATTCGACTTCAGTATCTCTGAAACTATACAACTATAATACATATTTTATAAAAATTTAGAAGAACTATCTCTAAATTTTCAAAATGGCCCATTTTGTAGGGTCATCGACTTTGCCTCTAACAACAGGGGCGCTTGTACTCCTCCAGATCAACTGCTCAGCTCTATTCAAGTGAAATGAAACGATTTAAAGTTACAGTTATTTTAAAACGATTTAAACACACTTTAATCTGCTTATTGTCTATTGAAAATTGTATAAAAAGACTTTTGATCATTCATTACGCTTATCTAGAATCTTGGTTTATAACCAAAAACCATTAAGCTCAAACTGTTAGGAAAGAGTAAGAGTGTCAAATTCAGAAAAGCGGACGGACAGAAGCACAATGACAAATCGACTCAGATTTTGATTTGATGAAAGAAAATATAATCTTTATGAAGACATACCAGTGACTCAATCTCATGCTAATTAGATCCACTTTTTAAGGAATTTCTACACAGTTTATGATATCAACGTCTAATTATTTAGAATCTCAAGACCTCAACAATCATAAAATTCTGGAAATAGTTAAGATTCTAATATCATTAAATGCTTGCTTATTTCCTCACATTCTGATATCCCTCCATTCACCCAAAAAAACAGCTGAAATTTGTTAACAAATACAAAAAATGTTACATTTTAATAAATATTTTTCCACTTTAACTTTTTTTAACCCAACCATTAAAGGTCACATTAATCGAAAAGACCACCAATATAATATTACCACATTATAATGAGCGTGACTAAAAATCGTTTGCAAGTGAATAAATTGTTAACAATTAATACAGATAATCATCGATTATGAATGTAAAAAAAGAAGAATAAAAGAGAAAACAATATTTCACTTTAAATTGTGTGACAAAACTAATTTGCAATTAAAACTCCCTAAAAAACACCTACCGAGATATAAACATAAAAATCAGGGTCACTCTCTCTCCCACATACCGAATATGTAGCGAACAGCTCTAACTCTAACTAGAAGAGACAACAACGGTTAATATAACATAATTAACCATGGACTCAAACCCATATAAAATGGACAACAAAACTATGACAATATATGGAATGGAAGAATGGACAGTTAATGGTTAAAACCAATAATGAACCTAAAAATAAAAATAAAAAAATAGGAGAAAAGATAGAAAACAAAAATAAAACATATCACAGCAGTATGTAATTAGTTAAACAATGACAACTATTAATTAGTATAACG